>PNEQ01125024.1:0-18465 GCA_003012365.1 Medauroidea extradentata
AAACATATATTTCCTTTAGTTAGATACAAATAATGTCTACTGTATACGTCATTTATACGTTTTATTAACATATTTCAGTGGGACATTTGAGCATAAAATCAACCTTGTCTGAATGTTCTATGTACGTATAATTGAGTTCTTCTACATCCATGATGGATGTATATTGTACGTAAAATTTCTGTATTTGTGTTTATTGGGATAGTTCAGCCAATAAATTCAATTCAAGAAATTTACTTCACAAAATATTTGATAATGTGGAGGAACCTTGACGGTTATGGATACGGTACAATAGGTTCTGGGTTTGATTCCCAGGTCCAGCTATGTGCTAAGTTTTGTTTGTCTGAATTAGTCTCTAAAATCTTTCTTGTACAATGTAGACGCATCTGCTTGGACAGTAAGAGGGAAATGTTTGCCGCATGGTGACGGGTTAAATCTAGCATAAACAATTTTACAAAAATGTCTAACAGTGGTGAAACACTGGCCTCGCATTCAGAAAACCCGGGTTGAATTTTCGGTCCAACCATACAGACTAGGATTTTCCAGAGTTTTCTGAAATCACTCTAGGGGAATGCTGTAACGGTCCCTTGTTAGTGTCCTTGCCGATTATCCTCCCACAATCATGTGTATCTCTACCAGGTCAGTGAAGCTGTTCAAGGAGACAAAAAATACCCAGTAAACAGGGGCGTGTCAACAAAGGTTGCACCTCCCTTAAGTAAACCTGTGGGGTCAAAGTATGTCTCGCACCCCCTCCCCTTCATTTTCCAACATTTTCCAATATTTATATTTCAGAGTGATATTGGTGTGTATTTGTAAGGAACAATTTTGACGATCACTATACCTACAGTATCAAATCACAAAATTATACGACGGTATAAAAGCAGCAGTAGTTTTGCTTTCTCAGTCACAGAATAGTTGGCCCTCGCCTGCCCAGTAAACATATCAAAAACATTGATATTTTTGGTTTGGTGTACGAAGTAAGTGACCTGAGCGCCGTGCGCTGTGTATTCCATTCCTCCCAGCTGTCTGCGGGGTTAAGAGTGTTTACACAGACTGCCGCGAGCTTGAGCGTGTTACGGTAACACAAGTAGTTGAGGGGTGGGGCAGAGAAACAAAGGAGCGAGGCTAGAAACACAAATCAAGGCGGGCGAGATAAGAGCGATCCCATTAGGGCACTCTCGGTGGACAGCAAATAAACTGTGGCGGGAGAGGACGAGAAGAAGTGAAAAAATAATAATACTTTAGAGAGATAATCTGAGTGTCTCCTGCATCGTCTCTTGGACAATGCCCTTCAAGACGGGCCTCCATTACACTTATTTATAAGCGCTCGCGGTAACGTTGGGGGAGGGCATTCAACCCGGTACAATGACCCTGCCGGCTTCCGCGCGAATAGTACGGGGTAGCAACAAACGAAGCGCGTCATTTGGCCTAACATTTAAAAGTGTCCAACAGTCACTTGGGCTCTAAACCTCACATGGGCTAAACATCATAATCGCATGGAGTACGTTACGGTATGCCTGAAATCGGCATTTTCCAACGAAACAGGGGAAAAGTCGATTCTGCTTACTACAAACAAACCAAAAAACACGCATTAATAACTGTACTTTCGAAAGGGATGAACCTTAAAAATCAGGGCCAAAAACCTTCGAAATAAACCTTGGCGATTTTTTTATGGGATTAATGCTTGCCACATAATTTAGTTTTAAAGTTGTGGTATAGCGTGAATTTAATTTATCATCACATTTTTCATTGTATAGAGTCTATGATAGTTTTGAGTAGTTACGATTTTTTAATTAAGGCGCCTTAATATTTTATTTGTATTCTCTCCCTCATTAAAGGTATGACAAACTATTTCAGTATGAAGCATTCCTGGTGTGTGCGCGAACTTCTAAAATCCTCACCAATGCCTCACAAGTATATTTGCAGCCATCCATTCCGTTGTAAGGACACGTAACATCAAGCAGGTAAGCATACTGGTTACAATACCAGGTAACAGGTACAGTCGAACATTTGTTACGTACAGCATACCAAGCACAGTGGTTTCAAGGCACCGCGCCGCGCCCTTCCAGTGTTTTAGGCGCGTGTATGCAACCCGCGTTAACCCCACATAAATCGCTATGGCAAGAAGAACATTACATTTATCAACATTATCTTCGCGTTTCATCAAAGACACCGTCGTCCTTATTTTCGCTGCTTTCTCTAAAGTCAAGTGTAAAACATTTTATAATATTTTTTTTGTATCAGGTTGAAAATGTAAACCGTTAATTATACTTGATTTTGCAGATAATTGATATTGCAGAAAGCAGCGAAGTAAGAACGACTGCGTCTGTGATGAAGCGGGAAGATATTGTTGCTTTGTTTAGTCTCGTATTGCTATAGCGATAAGGTTAGCCTTAACTTATATGAGGTTATTGCAGGTTGCATACATGCGCCTGAAACACTGAACCAGACTCTAGGGGTCCTGGCTGCCGCTCGAAGTGCTGCACCCTCTCGCCCACTTGTGGTAAGACATCTTTCGTTCCATTCAAAATCGAGAGAAACTCGACGTCTCTGTGCACGCCGTAGTTTTTTAAGTGTCAAGGGGATGGCTAGTTTTTCATGTAAGTAAACATTATTTTATAAGTGTATGGAAATATGGCCAATGCTTTTCTTTTCTCACTCTAGGATGCAGTGCTTCTAAGGTGCATCCTAGGGTGGGTGAGAGTGTGCACATTCTTTCCTTGAGACCCGATCTTAAAACTAGTGGCTTGTCACACTCAACCTGGCATCTGTGCGTGTTAAGGCTCGGTTTCAGTCACCATATTGAATTTTATTATTTTTCGCTTTTTTTTTTTTTTTGGAATTCTGAGAAGAAAAATGTTAAATCGGTGACCATACGTCAAATTCTATTTACCTTGAGCTACAATACAAGCACGGCGATAGAGCTAGTAATGTATAGTCAGATCACAATTTGTCGGGCAAATTATGAATATGAAATAATTTGCCACACACATTGCGGAGTAATTATATGTTTACAACCAAATCGCAATGTCTGTACTGTAGTGTAATGTATTTAGAATTTGAGGTATTATAGCATATTTAATAATTTTCTTCTTATATAACTCCAAAAAAGCGAAATATAATACAGTTACATTCTCAGACTGAAACAGAGCCTTAATTACTTTCATTGTTTTCTCTCCACAGGCTAGCGTGACCGTCTAAATGGTGGTAGTGGTGGCAACATGCGCATGCTAGATGAGTGGGTCAGTTAGGGAGAGACATTTCCCCTTGGACAATAGCTTTGATTACGGTAACCAATCGGCTGCACTTATGCATAACAACCTGAATGATAGAGCTGTCGGTACGCAACATGAATAAACAGCATGGGGCAGGAAAGAGAAACCACACCCGCCAATAGGCGTGGCCCTTATGCGAGGGGAGGGGAGGGGGGGCACGCTACCTCTTCCCAACTTAAAAATAATAAACATGCTTTTACACATAAAAATCAAATTTTTACGCATTGCGTCTCTGTAACGTAGCTATGGACACAATTATTGATGTCTTGGGTTTTATACAAAAATATTACTACTAGATTTCCTACCAATTTTTAAAGTCTTGCCTAACCTCACTTACCCTAAAATATTTAGTCACTTTACGCTTATGCCCGCTAGGCGGCGGTTTTTTTGGCCTGTCTTTATACGCAAAAAGCATCATTCGAAGCGAATAACAAAATATGTCAGCCAATTAGTGCCGATGTTTCTGTGACGTCTGGACGCTCGTTGATTGAAAAAAATATTTTATTCGTGTCGCGCACTTCGTGTAGTGTCTGTCACTGTATTGCGATTCCGGCATCTGTAAACCTCAGAACTTTCTTGTAGAGAACTGAATACTGTGCCTCGTGTATTGAAACAGGGCAACCGATTAACGTAAACATTCGAAATACTGTTACGTACATGATAACTAGAGCAAGTATTTCTGTATGTCTTTATTGCAAACTGAGATTATCTAATTCATGTGATTTTTCCAAAGCTCAACAATAAAGCTACCTGCCTAACAGTACGTACATAATTTAATTTACTGTAATTTTATTAGTTAATGCATGTTAAGAACATTCCACAAAGGTTAGTTATAAATTTGTAACAACTATAAACAGAGCTAGATATCACTAGAAATGCTGACATTGAAATAAATGGGTCAGTTTTGACAGCGGCAAGGGCAGTCAAAGAAAGACACATTTAGCTACTCTATACATGAATACCAAAATTAAAATATGAAAACCAGCCGCGACAAAATATGTTAGCCGTATCATATTAGAATTACTTTAAAAAATTAGAAATTGTTAAACATTCAACGTATATAAAACTATCGTAAACACAAAACAAAATGTTATGTGCACTCGCGCGCGACAATACGCAAATGCCGTTCCACGAATAGGACGAACTTGAGAGTTACAAATGTGGTTTGCAGTATGTGCATCATAAAATAATCGGTCAAGATTACTTCAAGTATAATGAATGCTGTGTGTCAACACATAACTCAGATATGACCCTGCCACTATATAAGCAGTGGAAAGCTACTCGAAAACATAAGCTACGTGTTATGTGACGTTTCCATGCAGCTTATAAAATTAAGCTTAAGTATAATTTCAAAAAGTAAAGAAAATATCACGTGTGATTTACTGGGTCTAAAATAATAAATTTAATATCAAAGAACAATGCATAAAATAATGTACAGGCGCTTCTAAAAAAAATGTCAATATCCTACATTTAAATTATTAAATCGCATTCAAGTTGGAAATGAAGTACTGTTATTTAGCCAACCAGTTTCACACGCATATCTTGTTAAAGATTGTTTGCAAAGCAAAAGACGGATTATTAATCAACTGTGTCTTGAGGGTTGAATCTTATAATTTGAGACGTTGTCCTAGCGTTGCTTCATTGCTGAGACCTATCGAGGGACCATGTTAAATTTACGAATACTTACGATATTCTAATGCTTATCTGTTTGCAATTTTTCTCCTTGAGCTTCCAAATGTCACTCTTAACAGAATAGTGGATTTCGTAATAAACAATAGCGTTTTAAAATACTTTGTATACAACGTTTTTCACTGCAAGTCTGACTGTATATTATTAATAGACAGGACATAATACAACAAAAATATAGTCACTTGATTTGAAGTTTTCGTCAATACAACTAGTACACATCCATATAGAAAATTCCGATACATACGTTATTTTATAACACACACAATACAACACAAACTTGTTGACTACTGAAAACGTAAAAATTAAAAATTTATTGGCAAAAGCTGAAAAATTCATTTCATTATTTGCCTTTAATTCACGTAACAACCCTTCAGAGGAAAACCGTGTTCAGTAGTCTATGTACTATAAACGGTACCAGGGGAAACACTGAGATTGTTCCATCTGTTTAAAATTTACTTGTTGGTACAACCTGTGTTTCACGAGAAGCTCAGTATTGTCTAAAGTCACTGATCCCTATTAACGCTGGTTTTGCGAATATTGTTTTTTTATTAAATTCTAAACGGGTGCAGACATCGTAAAACAGCAACACAATTTTTTTTAAATTTTTTTCAATGTGTAACCAAATCATTTCAATGGAAACAGTAAACATAATATTTGCTAATCATCGAAATTAATGAAATTTCTGTTTGTCGATAATTAGCCAAAATGAATCTAATTCATTATTTAATACGAGATATTCGATATAAAAACAGGTGAAATAGGGACCCGTGAGCTTAAGGTCTCAATTAATTCCGAATGTAACGGTTCTACGATACCTGCTAGCTTGTAGGATTTCAAAAATAATATTCGAAAAAAAAAATGGCGGAAATATGAACCCGTGGGTATACCAGCACTGACATGAAGAAATTTAGTAAAATCATCGGAAATTGAAATAAAAATTATCGAGTCAGTAATCGAATTCGCGTCCTTCCGAATGTGAATCTAATATTTAAGCAAGGCTGAAAAAAATCGTTCATAACTTAATTGGCATGTGAATAGTTATTTTATCTAAGAATACGCATTTAAAATTACAGAAACCCGATTTGTTTTTTATGCTGCAATGATACCATGTCTAGTACGGCCGTGACTGCATACTTTCTCCCTAGTAACCAACTCCAGTAAGGTTTATATGACTAACCGGTGTGATAACTTTGCAGTTTGATCTGGCAACAAAGTACAATACGAGAAGAGGTACTCTGCAAACCTGACCAGGTCGCTGTTTGTTTATTACACGCGGCTTTTGTGAGAGCTTCTTTTGTTTGTCCGGGTTACACATAACTAAAACCACTCCGGAGCACGTGTTTGCCACTGACTCGCCCTGCGGAACGTTTCAAATAAACAGCGGACCAATCACGGGCGAGAAGCAAACCCTCTAAAGCCCACTCTCGTCGGGCGAAGAAACACCGAGACAGTAACACGCCATTTCTATACGTATTACCATGGCGTGGCTGGGCGCAGCGAGTGAACTGGAGTGTAGATACGTGTTGTAACATTTACTTGGGTTGTGTTCCAAATACTCTACATTACCACTCGCTCTCGCTCTCGCTATTTTGGAATGCATGCGTAAAAATTGTACATTTACGAGGAAAATCTTGTAACCAGATATCAGAAGATTATCAGTCATGTAATAAAAGTAAGATGTCAGTAACCTTTTAAAGTAATTACAAATATCGTAAACACCATTGAGAACTAGTAAAATAAATTTTAATGAACATATTTTTTTTTATTTGAAACAAAATAAACCTAGGAGACCTGTCACATTTTAAAAAATTTGAATATACAAAATTTCTTTGTAGATTTACATAAATGTTTGCAAATAGACAAAGCAATTTGTGAAAGTACAAAATATTTTTTAACTTTTTTGTAAACTTGTTTCCAAAAAAAAGAAACCTTTTTGTAGAAGTACAAACATATTTTTACTGTGTACACACTCGCACTCGAACTCCACCGCGAACACTGTAATCTCTGGTGTCGTGCATCCAGCGCCTTGTTACAAAATATTATAAACTATTTGCCGTGTACTGTAGATCTACGCAAAATATGATGGTAGGAGGGGGGCAGGAAAAAAACAACACTCCATGGAATACACGTAGTGTGTGTGCGTTAGGCATACATTTACAAACACGCAACCTGCACTCACGCACTTACTATCTGCATTACAGAACAACACTCTCGGACATCACTTCCGAGTGAGAGTGAGCGAATGTGATTATTTGTGCTATTTGGACACCCTTCGAATTAACCGTTTGTTTTGGTTATGTAAGGGGTTAGAACTATATGAGACTGTTACAATAATAACGATTAGTTTTTAGAATAAACGGGAGGCGAAAAAAAAAACTATACATAAATTTGTTAACGAATCCTTTTAAACCAAAATACATTAATACACTTCTGACATTTTGCTTTCTGAGAGTAATTTTTTGCGTACTATATTTTTTTATTCAGCGCATGTTGGCATGTTAGTTTATAATGACAATTTTTCTATAAACTTATTTCCATTCATCATCACTTTTCAATCGTTCCATGTTGGCTACAGTTACGACTTGAGTCTAGTCAGGAATTTCAATCTAGACGAACTTAAAATATGACAAATGTAGCACTTGATACGTATCAACGCCCCTCGCAGCTCCCGTACAGAGTGCTCGATGGTTCAAAGTTTGGAGATATGGTTGAACCACACGTCGATATGACGGCTATGTCATAGCTAGATACACAGACAAAACGTTTTGGTACAGTATTTGTATACTGCCAAACAATCATTTGAAAGTTGAACCGACGGAATATTTGGTTCCCTTGGCGGATTCAGTTATCTGAACCTTTTACAATTAAAATACACATTATGTTAAAACAGAACAAATATTTTGTGCGTTTTATATATTTTTCAGGGGAAAAAATGTTACTGTAATAAAAGTTTACGTGCTTCGTTATGTACAACGACGTCCTAGCTAAATATGTGGCGGCGGTGGAGTCAGTTTCATGTAAGAATTCCAGCTTATGACAGTTGTGCTGGCGGTCCTATACACAGTTTTTATTACGGCAAACGGCAGATTTTTTCCCACTGCCACAGGGGAGTTCTTTAGAAACACACACAGTAGACTTAAGGGTATTCAAGTGCGATAAAATCATAATTTTAAATTTGTATGAAATATTGTTAGTTTTGTAGACGATACTTGTGAGTGCACTTCCCTCTTACGAAACAATTTTAACTCGCATAGTTTTCTCATAACGGTACGTCAAAGTCAAAATTGGCATGTTCTACTGCCATGCAAATAGTGAAAACCAATTGACTTACGTAAGTGAAATAATTAACAGTGAAACAACACGCCATGTGCTACATTAAAAAAAACCCGTGAACTCTTTTTGTATTTTAAAAAATTGCTGAATTTGCAACTTTTTTCCGGTACTTTTCCGATTTTTAAAAAAACATTCAAAATATTACGTCATGGTGTTTTAAATACTTCATTGCATAGCTCGTGGGATGTAATATCATAGTGAATTATTTTATTCAAGTAGGTCAGTTGGTTTTCATTATTTGCATGGCAGCAGAAGAAGCAAATTTTGACTTTGACGCACCGTTATGAGAACACTATGAAAGCTAAAATTGTTTCGTATGATTAAACTGTACTCACAAGTATCGTCTGCAAAGCTAACAATATTTCTTAGAAATATTAAATTATGATTTTATCGCATTTGAACACCCTTAAGTTGTCTGGAATACTCTTGCAATGGGGTGAATGATTTCGAGCAGAATCTAATAAGCGTTTTAGTGCAGTACTCTGCAGTTACAAAAAACCGGTTGAGACGAAACAAGCAATGGTTTACGGGTTTCCTCGGGAATATCTAGTTTCACTTAACGAAACAAACAAAGAAACACAAACCAAGGTAGCTGTATTCAGAACATACATAAGAAATAATATTCGTAAGAATGTCCATAAAAAGGATAGGTTAGATAAAATACATAAAAAATAATAAAACAAGAAATAAAAACGAAACTAAATAATTCAGACAGCTGCAAAGACTCAGGACAACACAAAATAACTGCGGTAGCACACAAGAATGAACGACACAAAAAACAGAAAAAGTTTCTTTAGGCAAGCCTGTCACTACGATTCGGGTACTGACGTGTGTGTGCTCCGTATTAAGGGCGCCGCCTACCTACACGTTAGAGACTTATAAGTGATGGAACTATAAGGACGACCTTGGAGTGCGCATCAAATGCCACATCGCCACAACGTGACAAGTGCTGAACTAGAGTGAAAGATTCCCGCTGACATATGTTTACTATGGGACTTAAAGCTGTGATCATATAATTGTATTAATTTAAAGTCTGTAGCCAAGTGCAATGTACGTACCTATCTGAGTTACACATGCATCCGGTTAGTACACTCTAAAACTGAATAAGTGAATATTCACTGTATTTTAAAAAAATATTGAATTTTTTTAAATTTTATTTTCAGTTCCAGCATTTCTTAAAAATACAAATAATTTTTATTATTTATTTTATGAGCATGACATTGTAGCCTGCAATGTCTTTATCCACTGTGATTTTTTTTTAGTTTGGTATATCAGTTTGTTTTAGCGTAGGCCTTAAAAAAGAAACATGCAAAATATGACTTTAACAAACCATTACGCGAAAACTATGAGATAAAAAAATTTCATAAGAGCCAAATTTAGTCACATTTTGTGTCTAAAATAAGAAAAAAAAATATCTGGTACAAATAAAAAATAAAAAAAATAACGACGAAAATTGCGGTAGCCGCGCCCTTAAAGGGCGCCGCCTACCCGCGCGTGAGAGGCTCAAAAACGACGGAGCAGTAAGGTCGACCTTGAAGCGCGCATCAAATGCCGCGTCGCCTCAACGAGCCAAGCGCTGAACTAGCGTGCAAGCCTCCCGGCGAACGGTTTTTACTATGAAACATTAAGCACTGACTACATAATGTTATTGGTGGAAAGTCTGCAACTAAGTTCAATGCAGGTCGCACTCTGAGTTTCACATACATGCGGTTAGTACATTTTGGAGTACGGATATCTGAAAAGGCCGTTTTTAGCCATGTTGGGGAGCTTAGGAACTGTGTTTTTAATTAGCGTGGCGTCTTAACAATGAGGTTCCGACCTTGTCTGAAGTTTGCTTTCTTTTCGTACGTTGGCACAATGGGAACACGTGGAATATTTTCGTAAAAAAACCTGTTTACGAACACGCTGCAATACATTTGAAGCCCGGGGTAGGCTGCCGCCTTAACTCTAATTAGTCAAGTCCGTGGTGCACTTTCATTGATCATCACATGCCAATACATGAGTGCAGCATTAGTTTTCACTGATGATCTTCTAAATATTTTCACCAGACCAAAGAATACGTGTGCTTGCTCAGAGAACGTCTCGGCACACGGCAGGACGAGCTTGGCGAAGTACGGCCAACTGGGAGACACTCCCGCTAATGAAGCCTGCCCGCCGCCCGTTAGTCTCAGCCGCTGACAGTTCGACGAACAGTTGCGCCAATTGGTTTATCAGTGTTTAACTTCACCGCTCCCATGAATAATGCAGGCGCGAGGGGAACCCCGACCCGTAATAGAAACATAACCACTGGGAGCACTAAATCTACAATTCTCAGAAGGCCATCTGTCCACGCGGCATCTCCTGCTCTTGCCAAAGCTATCCCTCCTCCCCCTTACCATGCCTTACCCGCGCCAAACCTAGCTGTATATTTATACAGCGTCTTGGAAAAAAAATAACAATGTGGCGTCTGTTTCCAGGACTCTCTCTGTTTACCATACAAATAGCCCAGGCCTTGGAGACTCGAGGATTTAGCACCGCGGGTGTCTGTGTTGGTGATCTCAGCCGCGTCGGTTAAGTTTGTGAATGAATCTATATTCCCAACTTCTCGAGGCTGTGAGTGGTTGTCCTTGAAACGGAATACACGTCTGTCGCGTCTTTGGGAACGTGGACGGAGATTGAGAACTTCCGTGGTGAAGGACGATGATAAGGAACTCTCATTTACCGCGGGATTAGCTGAATGTTTGCAAGACTTCAACGCAGCGTGTCGACATCAGACGTTCTTCTTTTGTTACTGGTAGGGACCTGCAAATATCGCTTTATTATCTGACACAAGGGCGGTCTCCGAATGTCTGTGTTGTCATCTAACCATCTGCTGACCGACAGTTTGTGTGGTCCCCCCCGAAGGCCTTTTTCAACCAATTATTAGTAGGGACATACAAAATTCGTGTTATCATTTGGTAGCAGACTAAACTTCACATTCTTGCACATAACAGAGCAAATCTGCGATTTAACTGGCCACGAACCTTTATGGGTTGTCATTTACGTGTGTTACGTCTTTACAGAGATTGACCTCTCTACAGTGTAAGCATTCTCCGCGTCAAGTCACGACAATATCGGCCAGCGGGAGACGTCGAACAGGCCTATAGTCACTTGGAGTCTAGTCAGCTGTCAGAAAATAACGCGAATTTTGCACGTCTACCAATATTAGTAGGGACAGGAAAATATCGCGAATTCAGTGACCTGCATGTTACACTCTAAATCTTAATTAGAGAATATTCACTGAGTCACGCCGATGGATAAAGCAGTTTCAACAAATTGAATCAGTAAGAAACCACTGTTAAGTCTATGACTATTCACTGATTCCGATAAAAAGTGCCAACATTCCACAATATAATTAGTGAATGTCCTCAGATTTTCCAGTAATTTTTCACTGATTCAATAAGTGAAAACTGTTCTTTGAAAACAACTGAAAAAAAAAAAACATGAATATTCACTGATTCACTTGTGAGATGTTGGCAATCTATATATATAAAAATGAAAGCTGACTGACTGACATATCAAACTGCAGCCCAAACCACTGGACCTAGAATCGTGAATTTTTTTGTGGGAGTTCCCTTCAGGTCGTAGGCGAGCACTAAGAAGGGATTTTTCGAAATTCGACCTCTAAGGGGGTGAAAAGGGGTGAAATATGTTTCCGAAGAAACGTCGATAGAGCTCGAACCCGGCGGCCAATCATCAAGATTTTTACTTTAATAGGACACTCGTAAAAATGCATATTAGAAAATTTAAGGATTTTTCGAACTTCGATATTTAAGGGGGTGAAAAGACCTTAAATGTATTTCCAACCAACTATCGATATCTATCGAACCCTTCGGGATAGAGAGTTGTTATTAACTTTAAAATATTGCTTACGTAAATACCCAAAAATATATTTTAGGTTTTTTTGAAATTCGACCCCCAGGCAGTAAAAAGGGGGAAAATGTGTTTTTAATCAATCGTCTATATCTTTGAAACACGATTAGCTATCGCCGTGATTTGAACTTTAATTAGTTACTTTTACAAATGTCTATGACAGGACTCAAAGACGTTTCGAAATTCTTTATTTAAAGGGGTGAAAATACGTGAAATGTGTTTTCGATTATCCTTCCATATCTATCGAATCAATCGAGATATCGAAGTGCTCTTTGCTTTAAATTGGTGCTTTTGTAAACATTTCAGTTATCTTTAAATTATATTTTCTGAATTCGGACTTAAACTGGTTAAAAAAGGGGTAATATGAGTTTTCGACTCACATTCGATATATATCGATCCCATAGCTTTTTATACGGCGACGTGATTTTTGTTTAGGATTGATGCTTATTCAAATACCTAAAAGGTAATTTCAGGAATTTTCGAAATTCCCCACCTAAGGACGTGAAAAGGGGTGAAAAGTGGTGAAAATAGTTTTCAATTAATCGTCGATATATCTTGAACCCAGCGGGCTAATGTTGTGTTTTTTACGTCCACGAGATACCAATAAAGTATTCTAAAACGTGATTCAAGGGTTTTTTGAAATTTACTCTTTAAGGTGGTGAAAAGACCTTGAATGTGTTATAGATAAATGCTCGATATCTATCGAACCCGTCGAGATATACAATTAACTTTTGCTTCAGGATGATGATTACAGAAATTATCGCAAAACGGTTTTCAGATTTTACGAAATTCGATTTCTCAATACTGTGCAGGGGTGATAGGTGTTTTTTTAGTGAATGATTTATTTTGATTCGACTGAACGGGCTAGCGCTGTGATTTACATTTCAGTTGGATATTTATACAAATGTCTAAGATGTAAATTTAAAATATTTCGAAATTCGACACCCAAAAGGGTGAAAAAGCACAAAATTAGTTTTCCATCAACCTACGATATCTATCTAATCAGTAGCGATATTGAGGCGTTGTTCGCGTCAGAGTGATGCTTACGTAAATATTTTTAAAAAATATGTATGTAATTTTTTTCTTTGTAAGAAACGTGATTATTAAGAATAAAACTAAGTCGGTCAATATTCAAGGCAGACGATCCGAAAAGCAGGAACGAGCAGCGAGAAACAACCTATACAGGAGTTTCACTACAGTAACCTATAGAGACGTGGTTTTGTACAACCTCTATGAGCCCAGGACACAGATATTTTATTTATTTTTTAATAACATTTTATTTTCATGAATTATTTCGACGTTACGTGACGCAGTTGTTTGTTACTCAGGTCTAAATTCCGGGAGGTTCTGGGCTTGAATTCCGTTAAAAGCTACGTGCGAACGTTCAATTTTGACACACAATAACTACAAGGCAGATCGAATTAGTGCAATTTACATGTAGTCGTTTAAAAGGGGTAAAATTGCCGTTCGCTTTACACTTAGGTTCCTCTACAACATCAGCTGACATATCGTCGGTATACTGCCAAAAGTGATTAAGTCATTAATGTTATTTTGTTTAAAAACACTATTAAATTGTAGATATTAACAAAAATGTGGTACGTTTATATACTGTGACGCAACAGTACGAAATGACGAATATACTTAAAACTTGGGCAATTGTTCGTGAACAATATATACATATTCCTAGAATTTTTATCATTTTATCTCATTTTGACGGGTTACTTTTGGCAGTAAAACGACGATATATCATCTCACTAATATTAAGTTTGCTGTACCAAATACGTTTCCGTGAAACCTTTAACCACTAAAACTTTGTAGTAGCAATAAAGTTCCAGTGAATATGTTGAAAATATGTAATTGAGGGCACCGGTACCAATGGATGTGCACAGGGTAAATAATATGTTTTTCATTGATTCACCCCTTACCTTAGGTGTCTGTAACTACCCTACAGCGTCAAATTGGCAGGATTATAAATAAGGTCCAGGCGAAGTCGCCGTTAATGTCAGGGGCCAATTTAAGACTGCTTTTCGCATGGACAGCTATAGCTACTTATCCTGCTGCAGAACTATCCGCTTGGACATTCTAACATTTAATGACTGAAGTACCAATCTTGAGTACAAATAGGTTCTTAAATTAAAGTAAATATTACCAGCAAATGCGAATAATACTCGCGAGCAAAGCCGCGGGGGACTGCTAGTCTTCAATAAAATAAGTGAATATTCACTCATTAAATAATGACTATTTTCACTTATTCAAATTGTTGAAACTGCTCCATCCATCAGCGTGAATCGGTGAATATTCACAAATTCAGATTTAGTGTGAATCCACTGTCCTATACAAACTCAAACCCCGTCGATTCATTCATCGTATGTTATTCCAGTGAGTAGCAGATAACAGACGAATGACCGGGGCTTGAGAATATACAGGACAGTGAAGTCTAATATGCAGGTCATTAAATTCGCGAAATTCTACTGTCCCTAAATATTAGAAATGATAAGGGCCATGAACATTTAGCGAAAAGAATTTTGCCCCAGACAAGTGGCCTTTCTCATTCGACTGAGCCAATCACAATAAGGTTAATGCAACAGCTGACGTCTGCGATTTGTTGATAAAAACTGCTAGACATGTGAGAGCTAAAACGTGCAATAACTAACTATGAAACAGAACTGCAGGTGTCGCGTAAGGCACTGAAACAAACTGGGACATAATTATTTTCCAGAAAAGTTCGTGGCCCTAGAGATGATGGTTTATCGCGGGAAAACTTCATGTCTGCTGAGTTCCAACGCACGTTCAGCTTATGAAATGGTTACTGGCCATCGTTGTACACGGAACTTTTATCTTATTTGTAGAGCCAGTGATTTTTGGTGAAAATAATTCTGCAACTACTTGTTTCAATGCCTTACGTGCACATCTGCAACTCTGGTTCGTGGTTATTGGCAGAATATAATAGGGCAGAGGCGTGGCTCATTTGACTGCACCAACCAGAACAATGTTACCGCGACACCACAAGTCCGTGATTTGCGGGTAGGACCCCTAGACGCTGAAAGTTAAAACCTTCCAATCGCCGACCGAGAAGCAGAGAAACACATGTGCACATAAAAAATCACTGGCTCTACTCATTTGACTGAGCTGATAAGAAAACTGCTATTGTAATATTTGGTGCCTATTCTTGGTCTACAAACAGTGATTCAGGCATATGTCCCCTTACCATACATATCATAAGAAATTACTGTGTTTTCAAGCGTATGTTGTCACAAAATATTTTCCCGATATGACTATAATTTCTAACAATAATATAAGGACAAATGCAACATAGCCACTATCCTAAAATGCTGGCATATATATTGGAACACGTTTACAACCCTCCCTACCATCCCTATAGCTACATTACCTTATAAATTCAACTTAGAGTTAACTTGTTTGAATGGTTTAATGTTAAGATCGATACACCATTTAAACTCAGTGGCTGCAAGTTTAAGCAGAGCTCTAAATGCTTGAAAGTTTTTGTATGATTAGCTAGCATTCATTACATTTACCTCACCACGAATGTTGCCAGAAATTGTCTAATAATGGTAACACGATATAAGAATATTTCATCTCGATTCACAAATACAAACATTATTATCTGTTTGTAAGTCCTAAAACATTGGAGAAGAAAATAGTTGTATTGTGTCATGTACTCGAAATAATTTTGCTAAATTCTCTGAATTTGGCAACACTGCTCGCCATCTCGGGACAACTTTCAGAAATCCGCGTCTCAGCTGTAAATCGAACGCGGCCTGGCAGCTGCAGGGCGCGAAACAACATTTGTGTGCGGGGACAAGTGTCACTGTTAACCGCCGGCTGGAAAACTCCAGTTTCTCTTACTGGTCCTTAAATAAACTTGAATTAATTCGACGCAACTTTCCACTACGTCCACATTTATTGCGGCCATCCGAACAGCCAAGCTGTGGTCCAGAGGAGAAAGTTATTTGGAGAAGGACTCGCCTCGCGCAAAACTAGATTCTCCAGACCTGTCAAGTGTCTCTCTGATGACTCTACGGCTGGTATTTAATGGCGGCCGATAAACACTAAACATTCGACTGTCTGGACCATGCAGTTTTACACCCAACTCTTTAACAGCTCTAGGCGTGTTTTCTCACGAGGAAACACTGCTGACCAGCATTTGGCAAGTAATTGGTTGTCTCGAGATGGCACATCCTAAGTTACTCCCAATATATAAAACAAATAAGCAATGAGCCACTTCACATGAAATCTCATAGCAGAAGTATAAAAAAAAAACTAAACCAACAAATTAAAATAACATGAAGAATACATCGTGTATATTACTAGTATATGTTAAGAAAAGAAAGAACGTTTGCTAACAGTATGGCCAAGAACACTTTTTTATATACGGATTGAAGACAAAAATTCCGTGGCGTCGTATATGCTTGCCAAGGTCACGTTACATTGTATGGACATTGTCAACGTACAATGTATGCAATTCCTAAGAAATTTCATTATACGTGTCCTATTTTCTGAGGTCAGTATTGCAAGATACCAGTGTCGATCGAGTCAATACGAATTTCAATTTTGCTATATATTAAATATCATCAACACGTAGCGCGCGAACATTCTTGGCCAGCTACGATCTAAATTTTGTTGACTCTAGACGTGAGAATAAGTTCTATCTGTGCCAAAAATTACGTTGGATAAGCAAATGTAGTATTAAAATTAACGGAACAAAAACGCAATGGGTAGGATAAAAATAAAAATCATAACTATCAGACAATTTTTTATGCCTCGCCGAATTACGTAAGTCATGTACGACCTTTAAAATTATAATTTTACTACGTGCTAATATGAGGAAGACAGAAGCAAGATTCATCTAATTTTCGACCTAGAATAAACGAACATAATATACAATGTATATATTCAGCTCCATATACATTTCAGAAATTGTATACGCCCACAATGAAATTGGTGTCCTGTAACAATGACTGAGCAAACGTGAGAAAATATTCATAGAGATTTTGACATATTTCGTGTCAATTAACTGCAATATTTGTACAGTTTTCACGAAGTTTGGGGATCACATGCCAGTCTGTCAGCAAATATGAGTTATTCTTAGTTTGAAAAATATTGTTCATTTGTCATCAGTAGGGACCCTAGTTTTTCGTGAAAATAATTTTGCCCCACTTTGTTTCAGTGCCTTACGTGCACATCTGCAGTTCTGCTTCGTGGTCAGTGATTGGATATTTTATCTCTCACGAGCCTTGGGATTCTACCGGCAAATCACAGCCGTGAGGTGTTACAGAGACCTTATTGCAATTGGCTTAGACAAATGATATACGGCTCATCGTGTAGACGCGCTGCCAATAATCACGAAGCAGAACTGCAGATGTGCACGTAAGGCACTGAAACAAAGTGCGGCACAATTCTTGTCGCGAAAAACCAGGGTCGCTACTCATCAGGTTAAGTTATACATTGCACGGAGGTATATTTATTATGTTCAGTATTTAACTAACACTGCGCAAACTAATAAAAATTGTAATAAATCAATGTGAAAATACATTATTTGTTTTATGGTTATTATTGTTTAAGTCACGTTGTGTTTTTTTCTATGGTTTTATGTTAAAAGCCTTAAATTGTTTATTAAGTGGAACGAGATTTACAAGTACAAGTGTTAATATTGAAAATATTATTACTCAATTTTTCTTATTTCTTTAAAGTCATGCACATTACCTATGAAATGTCAACCTGTTCTAGTAACCTTCACGTACATTTGTGTACGACTAGTTAGTTAAGTCTTAGATTTAACACTCATCAATCAAAATAAACTCAGTCCCAACTAGCATACCTTAAGGTTGGCAAATTTGTCACATCCATCAGTATAATTTCTCGTCTCTCATTTACAAAGAAGCAAGGTCAGTTTATGACGTTCACGTAATAGGTAATTTATCTTTTTTAACACGAGTTCACTAATGGATCAGTTCTTGGAAATAAAGCGAGATCTTCAAGTAGTACAGGCTTAAATGTGGTAGAGAAGATGAGTTAGAAGCTATAAACATTTATTAGTTAGAAGCTATACACATTCATTAGTAGGGCCCGGTAGTTTTCGCGAAAAGATTTTTGCCCCACTTTGTTTCAGTGTCTTACGTGCACACCTGCAGTTCAACTTCATGGCTATTGACAGAGTGTTTTTGTGCAGAGTCGTTAATTCATTTGACTGTGCCAATCAGTACACGGATAGCTGCCACACATCACGTCTGTGATAAGCGGGTTTAACCTCCACACGCTG
>PNEQ01125025.1:0-18465 GCA_003012365.1 Medauroidea extradentata
TTTAATTGAAAGTGTCCTGCTGCGGTCTACACCAACATAGAGGTGTTGAGTCCCGGTTTTACGACTTACATATAACTCCCACGTCTTCTCTTAACTCTAACACACGGCGATCTCGACGCACTGTATTAGGCAAGCCAGGTTTCCCAAACACTAGGCGACGCCCCCTCATTATAACTAGTGCCCCACGAAGCATCTCGGGGATCACATTAGACATATGCTGACGCCGAAAAATGTGTATAAACTTATTTAAGAAGTTACGGAAGTTAAGTTTACGGTTACGTTACGTTTATGCCAACATGAAACCACAATTTTGCACAACAAACAAATTTAGAAAAAAGAAAGGGATAGGGTGGGTAGGCCAAGTACCTTACACGCTGAACGTTAATGGTTGCAAGGCTCCGACTATTTTTTTTTTTTTACTGAAGTGAAACATGAACTGTATTCTGGTCATGGCAGTACATATTGTTATCTAGAATGCAAGGTGACTGGTTGCATTTTGTTCCAAAAAACCTTCTTACCATATTTATTACACCATATTGTGAGGTGGTCCACCCACCACTTAGGCCTTAATTATTTCCTGTTTATTTTTACTTTATTATTTCCTTATGTTTGATTTATTTAATTTGCTATTATCTATTGAAATATTTTCAGGTATTGTAGACATGAGTTTGGTAAGGTATTGTATTGTAATTTATTTTGTGTGTGTAGAACCCTCTTACAATGTTCCCACTTATAATGTTTTCCTGGTTATAATGCTACCTTCATTTCGTCCCTAAAACTGTTTTGTAATAGGAAATTAGCCTCTTATAATGTTTTCCCATTTATACCGTAAACATTTTTTGTGTCCCTTGAGAAACATTATAACAGGGTTCTACTATCAGTATTAAAATTAACCAATTTTATATTTAATTTGGTTTACTTAGAATGAGACTACTTTGTATTTTAATTTTAGTATAATATTATGATTTGCAGCTTAACTATTATTGTACTCTTAACTCCAGGCTGGGTGTATTGTCTGCTACTTTAGTTTGATGGCACAGGTGTGCCTACCCAGTTCCTGGAACGGCTAAATTTAGATTTTTTTTACCGTTTTTCTTCTGCTCTTACTTTTCCCTAAAGTGCACGTGTGCGGCCGCTCGTCGAGTGTTCGAGAGAGACACTGATATATTTGCGCGGGCCGACGTGGGCCAATCAAGACATGAAATTTAAATTTATTAATGTTTATGTTGTACTTTAAAGTGTAATTATGATTTTCAAAGCAATATTTTCACTCCAGAGGTTGTTTAAAGGTATGGAGATTGTATCTGATCATTATACTATTTACTGTAGTTTTAGTTTCCTGTTATGTTTTTACCTTGGTGCGCTGGGTGGCCGCAAGAGGCGCTGCAGGGAGAGAACAAACGTTGCGGGGGTCGGCCATACTTACTTGTTGCTTGAGCGTGGTGAGAGATGGTTGCGCGGGACATGATGTTTTGTCAGAGTGATAGTGGTGGCGGAACAGCCATGAGAACTTAGAATAGTTTTCATCTATCTTTCGTTTTACTGTTTTTGTGGCGTGACTTAATTATGTAAGGTTTAATTTGACTTTTCTGCAGTTGTATCAGTGCTGTTCTCTCCCGGGAGCGTCGGTTCAAAGTTTTTGGCGTTTATGTGAAATCTGTATAAATTAACGTCATGTAGTAGCAAAACTGTTTGGTGTGGAATTTTAAGGCTTTTTAAATTAAACCAATCACATCAACATGTAGTAGTTATTTGAGTATCTTTCTACGGAGTACTATAATCTGACCACTATACGATCACAACTGGCCACTATTAAGACAGTGTAGCTTCTTTCCTACAGCCACATTAAATATTCTGGTGCAGTGACCAGGATTGTTGGTTGATGGCGATGTAGGCTTTATCCTGCCGACCCATTACAATATTACTGCCAGGTTGCTCCTATACATATTTATTATCATTGCTGTAACTACTGGCATTGTTACCATTGTTTTTCAATATGCTGAAAAGCTTCTACCACAATGCACATAAACTGTAAACTATCTTACTTCTCTAACATGTTAATGTGATCTGTTGCAAGATGACACTCTCGGACCTCAGCCTACAGCGTGAGTTCCCCTATCTCCCGTCAGTTCGCTAGTCGCAGAGATGGCCTGTCTCAAGCCTGTCGGGGAACTTCATACAGCATCTTGTGCTTAGCAGACAGATGATCCTCAAACCAAGAAAGCACGATGAAGCGATGGAAAACACAGTAACACCTTTTCAAACTGGTATGAAAGCAATAGTCCTTAAGTGCACTACATGTCTTGAATTGTTCTGAGCGTGGCTCAAAAGCAATGAAGCAATATGGGTTATATTGACTCACACCAAGTGCTCCATCATTCCTATGCACAAGACGCTAAACTGACGTAGAGTGTTTCCATCGTACCACTACAGCTCGTCATCATCTGATGCTGTTTCCAGCCTGGTAAAACACCTCCATTATCCTTTGTCCTCCCTAGGGTTCTAATACTTCTGGAAAAATTGGCGAAAGAAAAAAAAAAAAAAAAAAACAGGAAAAAAAAGGTGTTTTTTTTTTTAAATTTTCTGGAAAAATTGGAAAAAATTCTTTAAATTCATGGTGAAACTATACTAAACCTGTGATGTCTAAATAATACGTATATAGTAACTTACATAATAACATAATGTCAATAAAGTAAGGAGAAAAGAGAAGAATTGGCCTGTTTGATTCATTTTGAACGTTTACTTACTGGCAAGGTGTAGAAATATGGACATATATCCTAGAATTGGAAGTTTCACAAGAAGAAAACGGCAAATCATAAAGTTGATAAATGTAAAAGAACAGCAAAGTTCACCATTTAGCCAGTTGATGCAAGCAGCAAGATAATTAATTAGTAATTATCTTAGTGTGTTACTTGTGAATTTGAACTACAAAGGGGTTTTTATTGTAATTAAAAAAGTTTTCCTGACAGAGATTGTAAGTTAGGTATGAATGAGTATGATAACTATTTCTGGTTGTTCATGTGCATATTGTTTATTTTTCTGTACCAAGTTTTATGATGCATTTACTGGTTATTTAATTTTCATAGAAGGGTACTATGTGTATTGGCAGAGCCCAAATGTAAATAGGTACATATACTATCAAGATTTGTAATTAAAAAACAGTATGATCTGCAATTTTTTTCTTCAATTTTCTGTAATTTTTCACTGTGATGAAAAAATCCCATTTTTCCCATTTTCACATCAAAGGGAAAAAAAACTTTTTTTTTTAGTTTTTACCCCAATTTTTTCGTGTTTTTTTCTGAAGCTTCAGAATCCTAGCTCTCCTACCACTCTTCCTCGTTCACTCTTTCCCACTCTGCTTTTTTTTTCCTTTTACTCCCTCTTTCACCTGTTCTTCCATTTCATCCTCGGTCTTCCTTTACTGCACCTCAGTTTCTGCATTTTCCTCAGCATCCTCTTGTTACTCATTCTGCCAACATGCCCATACCATATCATTCATGCTTCCTCTATAATCTCTGGGATTCTCTTGATCTTTACTCTTTCTCAAACCACTTCATTCTGCAACTTATATCTTCTTGTAGAAGCCATTACACTTGTAGCCAACTTCTTGCTCATTACTTCCATTTTACATCTGTTCTCTCCAAAGCCCATGCTTCTTCTCCACATGTTACAACATGCATGAAGTAGTATGCTTTGTGTACGATATGCTTGTATTACAATCTCTCTTCCATATTAGGTCACTACACCACTGTAGAAAGCATTATCTTGCTGTCCTCTCCTTACTACGTCTTTCCTGTTTCCAACCAACTACCTAGATATTTAAAGCTAACCACACAGTTAAGTTCCAATCGGCACAGTTCTATAAAATAAATGGAAAAGAAATACTTAAGCTAGACTGTTAAGAGATCAGGTTTACAGCAATTGTAAAGCTATGAAGAAGATAAAAAGATTCTCTTGGTATAGGACCAGGGGCATGACGCAATTAAAAAATTATGTCAGCTTGGCCGCCTTTAATATAACCACTAGGGTTACTGTACATGTGCACCAGTTTCTTAAAATATAAAAAAATTTAGTGTTGAATGATAGTTGAATGTGGCCGACTAAGTCTCACCTGTTCAGTTGTCGTTTCTGCCGTGACTTGAGTACAATGTTCTCGTCGTCGCGCTTCTTTAGCACCTGGTAGTTGTAGTCTAGCTTTTCTGTGTTTAGCAGACAGAGGGCCTTGACTTGCTGCAGTTCTTGCTGTAACAGTTGCAGGTCTGTCTCCAGCTGTATCTTGCGCTCGCGGTGGTGCTCCTCCTGCTCCAGGTGTACCACACGCATCTGCTCTTCCAGGGCCTGCATCACGCGCACCTTCCTGTCGCAGCCCGCTGCCTCTAGCCGGTCCTGCTCCGAGAACAAGGCCTCCCAGTGCTCGTTCTTCTCCTGCACCAGCTGAGAACGCTCCACGCCTATCACATCCTGCCAAAAATACACAGTCGCAAACTTCTCGTACGAAACTTGCCAAGTTTCTTACATTGCAGTTTTTGTTCCTTAGAATAAAAAAAAAACAATTTCTTGATTCAGTATGCAATAAAAATCTACATGTAAAATCAGCACAGTATCTTATCTGATACCTGCAGTACAGTACATAGGTACCCAGTTCATGCTACATCAACCATGTCTTAAGAAAACCAACTGTAATAAGTATGCAACATAATAACTATTTAAGGTCATGTGAACTGCAGTGACCTGCCTACGATAGCCTGTCACAGCCATGCAACATCACCAAGTTTAAGTTGCTGCAGTGGAGCAGTGGGTACGGCAATGTGTAATGTTCTCAGAGTCTGTGCATATCTCGCAGAAATCCAGTTACTTTTAGCAATAGACTTCCTTTGTTCAGTAAGTGGGTGCTGAAGTCAGTAAGTTTATCTCTTTGTGGTTAAGGACGACAGTGCGCCAAAGCAGTGAATATTCACAATTTTTGACATAACTTTTACCCCTTGATTATTATCGAAACTCAAGGTTCAACAATCTGGCAACGATACTTTTCTACAACTTATTACAGTACTACATAGTCACTGTCTTGTCTTATTTTTGGAGCACTGATGGCAAATAGGAAAAATGTCTCTTTTCCCTATCTGCCATCACTGCTCAAAAAATAAGAAAGTCTGTGACTATGTAATGAACTAAGAAGGTGTACAAAAGTGTAAACTGTGCATTGCCGAGTCTTGATATTCTATAATAAGTGAAGGAAAAATATTTATGTCGAAAATTGTGGTAATTCTCTGCTTTCGCACTCCATCCCCCTAATGGCTGAGCTCTGTGTGTCTGTTACTGTGTGTGTGTGTGTGTCACATCTACTGGATGGTACCGTCTTCCACTGCTGCACCAGCAAACATCTTAAATAAACAAACAATGTTAAACACAGCTTAATACACATAGGGCAATTAGGTAGACATTGAACTTCTGCTGCCGGTACCTTCACTGCTGCTGCCATCTTGTCGATATACCAAGATAATTTGTTAACATGCACCTCTAGGCTTCGAGTGCAAGGTACACAATGATAATGGATACCTGCATAAGTATAACTATGGCCACGGATATGATGTAATTGTAACTTGCATCATCGCATCACTCGTGAAATGTAAATATTTGGTACAATTTGTCGAATGGTGAGATTATCTTTGAATGTCGGTTCCTTTCCGTCTAGCCATTTTAACAGTTAAATATGTGCTAAAACAATAAAATTTTTTATATTATGCTTGTAGGTAGAAATGACCATGTATCTGCACTGATTTACGTAGTAAAATGTTTAAAATTCTCTATACGAAATTGCTTGAATACTTCATGTGTTTTTCGAATATGAATAATAATGATTTATTATTTGAAAAACATTCAAAATTATGAATATTCACACATCCTATAACGGATGACATGTCATTTCATTTCTTGGTTTGTGCTGGTATAAAAAACACTCAAATCTTGACTTTGAAATGTCCTTATTGGACTGAGCAAATATTGTCTTGTAAGAAGGATATGTACGCCCAAGTAACGTCTACAAAACTAAAACTATTTCATACAAATATAAAATTATAATTATTCCCCACTTGACAGCAGTTAAGAACTGAAAATAAATTACTAAGGTGGAGTTGTCTAATGGGGCAGATTAGAGTTGACAACAAAAATGAAAGCACATGTGCAGAAAGCAGTAACTATTATCACTTATAGGATCATCAAATGACTAATCAGCTATAATGATATTATAAGCTTCAATATAGAATATGCACAAAATACTATGTTAAACATTTCAAAATTTTGCAGTCATCTTCAGTCCAGTGGTCAACTTCACCCCAATTGACGGTCACCAATTATATTAGTAAATGTTTTTAAAAATGGTAAATTAAACTAAATTATTAATCGCTGGTTTGTTTTAAGGGTGAAAAAAAACTAGCTACTATAAACCAGTGAACCCTGGTAAGTAGAGTACATACAGTTACGTGCTCAATACAGACATAACCTATACCTCAATCATCCTCAACTCCTCCCTGAAAGCACGACGCATCACAGCAACTTGATAGTCCATCCTCTCACATAGAAGCGTCAGATCTTCCCTGTGCTTCTTCTGGTCTCTAATGAACCTATCCTCCTGTCTCAGCAGTTCCTTACGCAAGTCTTCTATCACTGCATCCTTCTGTCTTATCAGCTCATTACATTTCTCTGCAAGCAACGCATCACATGTACGGCTCTAAGTCGCAACAACTTCGCCTTGCTCATACAGTTCCTTGCACAAATATTCAGTTATATTATTTCACTGCTAACTTACCTAACCTGAGCTTCTTACATTACTAAACAATTTAATTTTGATTGTTCCTTAGCTAATTATTGACACAATATGTCTCCCATGCTACACATTACCAGGTGAGTTTCAACATCTGTCTGTCTCTATTGTAAAATTAAAAACACAGATTTATTTTTCAAACATTTGAAGGATAACGCACTAAAAGGAACAAATTACGAAATGTAGAAAGCAGCTGCTACGAGAGATCACGTTCCAGCTTGCAAGCAGCACATAACAAAGACATGTGCTATGTTGTAAATTAGCATCAAGAAAGCACAATCTACTTATGTACAACTATTTTGCAGTGTCAAATGAACACTAATTTAGATTTTCACAGGGTACTCCTGCCATTCCAGGATTGCTCCATTTCAATCTCACCAGCTCTCAATCAAAATTTTTCAGTTCCAATTTAAATATAATTTTTTTTTTGTTTGTTTGTCTAATAGATAATACAATATGATTTAATTATCGTTTTGCTAACATCAACTGTAGCAGTGCTTGCATTAGTACACGTTTAGTTCTGAGTTTGCGCTACAACATTAATCATCTGTACTCTTCTTTTGTAACGAAAAAGGAGTGGTTTTGGAAGAATAGTACAGTGCACAACTTCTAATCCTTCCCAATATTCAATTGTAAAACTGCTGGCATGTCTATATTTCAGAAGAGCTGATGGCAATCCAAACAGTACTGAATGTTTGTAACATGCTAACAATATGAAAAGGCCACATGACACAACATTAGTGCAAACTTTGTTACAGACTTTTAATAATGGAGGCTCAAACCCCAGTGGTTAAAAAGGAAACCACAACAGATTTTCAGCTCCACTACAGCGGATTTGACCAAAAGTTCATGAGACTTAGTTTGAAGTAGTTTACTTACCAGTTTTCGTAAGAATTTGCCTGAACAATTTTCACCTTTATGATTAACCTGAACTGTTGAACCGCCAAGCACAGGTCATGACATTAGAGATACCCATTGTGCAGGGTGGCCACACGTAACAAAAAAATTCCCAGATTATTCCCTGACAGAAAACCAAACATTTCTCTGACCTTTCACAAGCACAAAAACAACTTTTTGGGTATTTGCTCAACATATTTTCCAATAAGGGTAACAGTTTCAAGTTCTTTCTTACACTTTTGTGTTGTCCAGCCAGCAAATGTGACAAAAATTCACCGGTAATAATTATGAACCTGACAATTAGGCATAATCACACATTCGTGAAGGTAGGTCTTAAAACAAAAAATAAAATAATGATTCAAGACTATATTATTTTCAATCCTGTAACTTTTACAGAAGCTCTAAATGTGCCAGGCCAGAAAATTCCCTGAATTGTTCCAGATATAACAAAATTCCCTGAATTTTCCTGATAATTCCAGATTTTCCAGGTCAGTGGCCGCCCTGCAAGAAACCACATAGTTTATGCCTATCATTAACAGTTTGTTTAGTAGCTCGTATTCATTGCTTGTTTATAGTAAATATGTTGTAGCAGAAAATAAAGGTAATCATGAAATACTATTATTATTTTTTTAAATCTTCCCTCTAAGAAATGATGTTGCCTATCTAGACTGCTTTCATACAAAGTGAAATGCCACACCCAGCCTCTTCAGCTCACAACCCTTCTTACAGTTCAAAGGCCACAAGACAAGCTCACCTTTCTGCTGCCCTATGTCATGGAAAAAGTCAAGGGGGTCGTTTGATTCCAGAATGCTGTCCCATTTGGAATTGATGACTGCCAACTTCTCTGTACTAAGGGCTATTTCTTCTTCCAGTTTTGCCAACCGCACACACTGGTCTTCAGCATTATCTGCTCGCCTCCTGATCTCTCTGGCATCGTTCGCAACTCTGATGTTGGTAACCTACGAGCAGAAAGGAAGCACAACTCGGTCACACTCCACCCACTTACCTTCTATCTAGGCTACCTTACTACTGCAAGTTTACAAACGGAAAAAGTTTTGTTGAATATAAACCTCCTAGCGAATGTTGCTGAGTCGCAGAAACCCCACAGTTATATATAAAACGACTAAGCACAGGAAAATGAGCAGAAGAAGCAAACCAAGAAACCAGAAACAGTTGTAGTCAACAAACACGTAAGAGACTCAGAAACAGGAATACAGATGGTAATAACAGAAACAGAAAAGCGAAAAAAACAAAACAGACAAGGAGAATAACACATTTACGAAATTTGCATCTTTCGTTCAGCATTATTTTGCAACAGTTTCACAAAACTTGTTCCAAAAGCCAAAAATCACAGCCATAAAATATCTACCAGAAACAACAAATCCTGACTGCTTAGATCTGCCTAAATAAAATCAATATTATTGATCGACAACTGCTCCAGTAATGGTTTACTAAAGAAAAACAGTTTTTGTAGCCCTCTCAATGTTAAAAAATAAAATTGCACTTTGTACTATAAAATGTGGGGCATTTATCATTATTCAAATATTCCTACTGGTCTAAGGGTTGAAATCCGGGACACCTCCAGAATTTCCCGGATGTCTGGTACCCCTGACTCATTGATTCCACCTCCTACAAGGTTATCCGATACAAATATTGTGCACTTAGCTGTCACGTAACCATGTCACATTCATGTAGTTGTCAACCGTGAACAGAACTTATAGTTGAATTTAACGTATTACAGGCATCTTGGGATTCTAACGTCAAATCACAATCGTGTAGAATCGCAGTAACTTACATCTGATTGGCACAGTCAGTTGGGCAACGCCTCTGCACTAAGGCACGTTGTCTAATGGGGAGAGGCACGATTATTTCATGTATTGATTCTAGGTCAGGTTGAACGTCAATAACGTATACTTCAATCCTCCTCCTGTGGTTAGATGAGAGCAGTTTTAACACACATTTGACGACTGCAAGCCAGTTATAAATAAGGAAACAAGTCGTGGGGATACCACTTGCCATACGTTTGTACTGTTAGAAGCCAATGGATATTCGGCTTCAGCCTGTACATGTATAGAACTGAGCAGTCTAGGCTGTTGTCAGATGAATATGCAAAATACTCATGCCTCTACTATAATGGGAGATGCAAAGCAAAGTGGCCGACATCTTCGGAATGCTGATACTGTCTCCAGACCTCAAAGCAGTGTTGCAGATGCTTGCGCAAGTCATATAACTATTTTTTGCAAAATTCTTTTCATGAAAATTTCCTGCATCTGTATTTGTATGCCATCTCCAACAATGCATGACTTGAGGTTATTAAATTACTAAACGGTCGTTCAAGACAAAAATATTAGAATATAAAACTTAGTGACTTTATCCTCTACGCACTAAAAACCTTTGTTTGACAATTTTATGCAATGTTTTAAATGAAACTCAAATCATTTATTTAGTATACAATGTATGTAACATACTTTCAATGCTTGTCAATCATAGCTCAAAGGCTACCGAGCTGATGTAGGCCTACGGTAGAAATAAAAATTAATCAACACCTAAATTATTCAGTTAGAACTGTGTTTCAATATTGTAATTTTGTTAGGCATATTAAGAAGTGAAATTTTTTAATCAATTACAATACTTATTAGTGATATAACTTATATTTGTGACAGGTTAAGCTTAAATTAACTTTTAGCACGTAGGCCTAAAATGAATGTATTATTTATATTGTTGTCAGGAATTTACTTGCATGTAGAGCACGTACATCATTAATTTTATTACATACTGTTTCCACAGGTTTTTTGCCATCATTGTAGGCCTATCACAGGTGTTTAACTTATTTTTAAGTTTGTTTGTATTTTGTATTTTTAAAATGTTAATTACAATTAGGCCAAGGTGCAAATTAAATCAAATTAAATTCAAGGAAATGGTAACATGTTGTAAATCAACTCTAACAAAGCTAAAGGAAACTGTATTGTATTGTGAAAACCATGCTACTTTGCTATGTGATCAAATTATTTTGGATTTGTTTAAACTTTGTCTTCATACAAAGCTGTTTAGCTTAAGTGTAAAACCAGTCAGTACCAGCTCGAGAAAGAAGATATATGTAGAAACCATACATATTTGTTGTGTGTGATGTATAGATGATTTAGATTATATGTCTTCATGAAGTTGTTTAACTCTGTGTGAACTTATCGAAGCAAGTTCTAAAAAATGTAATGTATTCTGAAAACAATGATGTAAGTTTCTTATATGGTGTTCAGAAGGTTATGTATTTGTCTGAATTCTGCATTTTTTAAAAATTATATGCAGCATATGTATACAACAGATCAAAATGTGATATGCTGAAGCATCAAATTTGTAATAAGGTTTGAGTCTATATTTACCGAAACTTGGTATTAAAGATGTTTATGTTAACTACATATTTTTTAAAGTCTAGAGAAATTGAGTATTACTACACCAGAAATCAAATAAACAAACCTTAAAATTCAAATATGCTAGGAAGTCAAAACAGTAAAAAATCAGTTGTTTTAGTTTATATGAATAATTAACATTATCGAACACACCTGCGCATCTGTATTTCCTGTTTTTTTTTTTGTGAGTGAAATTGATTCCCATTATGTGTAGGTAAGAGGGAATTAACAATTACATAAGCAATGACGGCCCACAGTGAGAAGGTGGACAGGAGCCTAGCCATGGGAGACAGGGATATCAGGATATATTCTCCCTCCTCCCAAATTCGGAGGAAGCCGTAACATTTCCACTTCAGTACTTATTAATATTCTCAGAAGTGCAAAATGATTTTGTCGCATACTTGGAAAACTGCTAAAATAACACCATTTTGCATTTATAAATCCAAATTTTTCCGGGGGAGGACCACTGCACCACCCGCTTTATTAGAGCGGGAGGGTGAATGTGCCCTTTGGGTATCAAAGGTCTGCGCCCTTTAAAAGTAGCCAGTCCAACCCAGGCTGCGGGCATTGTTTTCCTGTGCCTGGTTAGCTTGCGTTAATCCCTGTTCATGCTGAGGATGGTGCATAAAAATTAATTACCTAAGAATTAATAGGTTTTATATATAGTATATCTAGGTGTGATATAGAATACGTATACGTAATAGACAAACACTGAGTATGATGTATGACTAGACAAACACTGAGTATGATGTATGACTAGACAAACACTGAGTATGATGTATGACTAGACAAACACTGAGTATGATGTATGACTAGACAAACACTGAGTATGATGTATGACTAGTACACAGACAGGATGAAGACATTTTGATCCCTGTAAACCACTTACACTGGTACTCTCAGAGTGCTGCACGACCTTCTCCTCCAAAGAACACAGCTATGGGAACAAATACTACACTCAACACGACAATATCCTTGATACAATACACAGAGAAATTAAAGACCAGAAACAATTGCAGAAAAATATTGTGTAATTTGAAAAACTGCCAAAAATAAAATACATATGTTGAGGATACTGACTGGGATACTAAAATAATACCAAACAAATTGCCATTTAGTATTGACAGTAAAATTATGTGAGCAATACTGAACAGTTCTCATAGTAATGCTTGAAAATGTAATATTAATCCATATCTGTTAATTTTCAAAATAAAGTTCCAGAATTTTAATAATTGAATGTTCAAAACTGCAAATAAAATATTTTACATGCCTGTCTGTGATAAATGCTTGGGCAACATTTGAAATCTATTATCACCAATTATTTACTCATAATTAAGTTCAAATTGGATTGAGCTTTACGCTAAATTAGCGCTAGAAAATATGTTCCTTTGACTTAGTCTTTACTTTAGTTTTGCCAGGCTGGTTCATGAGAACTCCTACATCCCTCGACTGCCTATTGAGTGCACAGATCCTATCCCAGTTAAAATGAAACAAGTAAGATGTTTCTCTTTCAAATAATTATGCACTGTGTTTCAAAGAAACAATGTCTAAAACAGTTTGAAATAACACTCGGCCTAACAAAAGGCAATCAAGTATTTTTTAATTCATTAGTTTCACTATGAGAGCCCTGTACTTAGTTGTACAAAAATGGTGACGTCTGGTCCTCTTCAATCTTGATGTACTGTATTCACTAATAATTAATCAAATTGGTGTGTTCAGCTAGGTATTCTTCTTAAACTTGACCTGCCGGCCTAAAAATTATAATATATTTTGGTGGCATGATAACCTATCCCATAGTTAGGATGGGTAAAAATACTACGCCATTCTTTTAAAAGCCACCAAAAATCTTTCGGGTCTCACACCGTACTGCAAGGACTATAAAATCCTTCTATCCAACCCAACGCATAATCATGTAGAAAGTAATTAACATATGTTTTAAAACCAAAGTTTATATTACAAATCAACACACAGACACACACTCACGTGCACATGTCAACGCAGACGGTCCACCACTCGTGTGCTGACCACCCCACCCACCCAGAGTTGCTTACTTATTCTCTCAGGCCACACTTCATCCGGCACAACATACCTGCTCAACTGCTTTGCGCAACAGTCTGTATTTCCACCTTTATTCCCTTCGCAAACCCAGTACAGAGCACACTATTGTGCCAAACATGTCCTGCACCATGGAGTCCATGTTCCAGGGAAACTCGCACAGTACACACTTTCTTATCGATCCTGATGCCATGGTATCGTAACGGCGAGCACACACACTCCATCGCGGCCACGTGGTCGGTCTCTGCTGTTGTTGGCTTTCCAAGATGGCGGGCGGAAGTCTGCTGGCCCACGTGGCGACAACTCGCAAAGGTGAGATTCAATGTTAATCTATTCAGCCAAGGCGTTGGGCGCCAACTGACACAGTGCTGTCCTGAGGGGAAGCGTTTGTTTTTTAGAAGATGATGCTGCTGTACGCCACTCAGCTTCGTGCCCGGCTGAGGCAGGAGCGTGTATCTCAGGGCGTCTGGGGCCCATATGGCTGTCCCCCAAGGACGGTATCTATTTACCATCTTCCGTTTCCTGTTTCGGCTAAGAGCACTCCTCTCATGCACTACCCTCCACATCCTTACTCTCGTTAAATAAAAGAAACCTGTGATGTGTTTCACGCATTTACTTGGTCACGACACAATACATAAACATTGTTACACAGTCACGTCTGCGCTCTACTTCCTTCAGCGGTCACACAATGTTTTAAAAATAAATGGCAACTATATAATAAGTCGGGATAGTATTTAAATTAAGTGCCCCGCGAAAATGTAGGCTACGAGCTGATTGCCTACACTGGAGGTCAAATGTTAAATTGAAGACGGATCATAACAGCTGTAATAACTCACTGCTGATTTCGTAACGGTGTATGCGTGAGAAGCAATGTATAAATAAAAAAAGTTCCAGAATAATTACAGTAAACAGAAAAGACGATGATCAGATGAATGAAACAGGAAGCTCCTTCACGTGGGCAGGCAGTACTAGCATCGCATACTGGCAACTAATATAAACTTTAATTAAATCTACTTCTCTTAACCTAGTAAACCTAGGCAGTCACCTCTGTCTTTTGTCCAACACATTTCCACAACACCTGATCCCTGTTTAGTACATACAGTAAATACACACTTCAGTTTAAAACCAATTACCTCGCCTATCGGCATGTTCGCGCATCAGGATTTGGGCTTAGGACAGAGGATGTACGACGACAAGTTAATTTGAAAATAAAATAAGGTCTAAAGCTAACCATTAGTTGCACTGTCTATGTCAAGTGTAAATGTACAGTTTTTTCTGTAAATTTGGTAAGTCATCACCCCAATCTAAACAAATTTCTGTGTTAGAAGGGCAAAGTTGTAGAAATTTAAGGTTCGTTACAACTTCTATTTTCTGGTTTGTCCCCAGGAGGGAAGAATGGGTACAGTTGTTATCTGGTAATACAGTAAACGCAAAGCTATAAATAGGCTTATGGGATAAGAGTGAGGCAAGAGATAAGGTAAAATGGATCAGGAACACATGGCAGAAGCCCTAAAATATTTATTTGTGAAGGACTCTGAAAGTTATGTTGAAGACCCTTAAAACTAGTTGACGTTTTCGTTCCTAATGTCGCAACAGCCAAATGTACGCTTTCAAGTTGTTCTACTGAGGATAACCGAACTGAACCAAATAAAATAAAGCGTAATACATTACCCAGTTCATCAGCTTTTTTATCTTAATCTTAATATATAAAATTAAGTGTCCTGACATACTCACTCACTCATCAACGCACCCACTAAGAATGGATTTTTCGAAATTCAATAATTAAGGGGGTGAAAAATGTTTTCAAAGAATCCCTGATAGGCTATCTCATTAACCAGGAAAGCTATCATAATTTTTTTTAAATTAAGGGGGTGAAAAGATGTAAAATGTGTTTTTCATTAATCCGTGATTTCTCCTAAACCATTTCAGATAGAGAAATTATTTTTTATTTAAAATTATGTTTAAGTAAATATCTAAACAGCATTTTAGAATTTTTTTTTAAATTTGTCCTTGAAAGCTCTTAAAAAAATTTAATGTATTTTTGATTAATTCAACTTACTGTATCTCCTAAACCAGTGGAAATATTGAAATTATATTGGCTTTTAAATTAATCATACGTAAATATCAAAAAAGCAATTTAAGAATTTTTCGAAAATCGTCCTTGAAAGCTGTTAAAAAAATAAAATGTGATTTCAGATAATAATATGTACCGCTTAAACCCGTTGAAATATTGAGATGATTTTTTGATAAGAATAAAGCTTATGTAAATATCTACTAATCAAATTCAGGATTTTATGAAATTCGAAAATTAAGGATGTGAAAAGCAGTAAAATGTTACAGTCTCCCGAAATAAGAGAATGATCATGGATAAATAATTCAACAGTTGTTTTTTTTTGCAAACCTACTCATAAATAAAACCTCTTTAGACTGTAGCCTGTACATATGAAAGAATTTTCACGGCCTGCCTTTAAGCATTCACTCAGGTATTGTATATAAAGTTTGTGGTGTAGGAGGTTCGTATCCCGTGTAAGACTTTGTGATGGGAATTACTATGACATCATACGAGCATATTGAGCGCGCTCTTTACACTAAGCTAAGACAATTCATAGTTCACTGTTATTGAGTACGCTAGCTGTTAAATGCCTTCATCACATATTTCATCCATGGTTACTGTTTACATTACATAATATCACGTGGGCAATGCCGCAGCTGGCCAACTAGTAACAACATAAATGTCACCTTACCAACTCATTTCCTTCAGTAAGAAGATTACGCAGCTGGTTTTCACTTTCTTCCACTTGCACCTCCAACAAAGTTTTCTCTGTCGGCTCTGTCTCATCTTCTGCCACTTCCTGTTGTTTCCTGCAATGTTGTTGTATCATTCTATCACATCTACACATTACATTCACAACAGTAACTAACAAGGAGAATACAAAACATTATATTAATTTTGTAAGCTATAATGTACAGTAATGGTAGATTCACAATAGCCCGACGGACATGAAGCGAAGGGCACGACATGAACAAATAGAACTTGCCAGCCAATGAGTGTTGATACTTCTGTGATGTGAGCACGACAGAAATGGCAGAACATAACTTAAATTGAAAGTATTTCTATTTTCTTCACATCAGTGATATGGCAAAGCTGAAAACGGGAATTTAATTTTGTGTTCAAATGTGGTTGAAACTAGTGAGTTGATAGTAATTTGTGTTTATTTATTGCACAAGAGATTTTTGCTTCTTACTATGTTATAAGCAAATCAAACTTTTAAAGCTGACTTTAATTTCCACACGTAGGTATGCCTAAAATATATCATACTATAAACTAACAAAACAATGTAGGACCCCAAACTTGAATAGCTGTCGTACAAGAAGTTAGTACGAAGTAGCAAGAAACTATTTACATGTAATATTAGTTTTAGTACTTGTACAACAGCCGAACTAGCATCCACAATAACAGGACATTTTAGTGTTAAGATAGTGCTCTTTGTATCATGTTTGTCATGGTATTGTGATGGCATTGTATCATGCATAGAATCATTATTGTATAACATATCTCAGACAAAATATATTTTGAGTGACTGTTGGACAACAATTACATAAGTTAATTTTTAATCAATTTAATTATCTCGATACGTCTTCACCTAAATTCTTATAGGCTATCTGATTACTTGAATTTTCTTCCCTGTACACAAGGTCATGGCAGATTGTCTATACCCCCGAGGACGCTGTTACTCCTACTACGGTGCCGTGAAGGATAAGACACACGCAACAGTGATACAGCAGATATGTGCGACAGCAGAATTAAATCCTCGTATGAGGATTGTGTACATGGAAGCTGCGGAGATGCAGTAACTTGAGAATGTACAGGGAAGGATTACCAACACGGATGAAAGGTAAGTGGAGACAACAATGACAGGATGGACAGAATGAAGGCAACTACAGGCTATCATTGATGAAGGAAGTGGGATGGCACTCACTGAAGGACAGAACAAAAGCGGCATATGGTCAGAATGTACAGGATGGTAAATAGAGAGGGAGGTTGGGGTGTGTTGTCAGCTGAAATAAGGAGGATACAAGGCAAGAAGAAACAACAGTGATAATATTAAGAGGGTGTGGAGAACAGAGAGAGATCGACAAACAATATCTCTTAGGATGGTGAGGGAATGGACTGTACTGTGGGAGGGGTTTGTGTGTTGGAAAGTCCAGGAAGATTCTGGCTTTGGAAAGAACTCACAAGGACAGAAGCCCTATTTACTTTATTTATATTACTATTAGTAGAAGTATTACTATCATCATTACTGTTATTATATACTGTAATAAGAAAGTAGCAGGTCAGAATTCAATAGAAGTTTTCGGAAGCTCGCGAGCTGAAGTAGACATTTTCTCGGTCGAGTAACCAGATTTGGTTGACCACAATCTATACTTTCAGAAACTCACCTATATATCCATGGGCGTACGCAGGTTGTTTGGGAAACTTAAGTTAGTTTTTGTCAAAACTGGTTCAATCGATGTACATAGCAATCCAACAACAAGAAACTTCAATGGTCCAGTGGACATGCACCAGAAAATTAATGGATCACTTATTGAATACAACCTTACTAACTAAACAAGCGAAAGCTCCTGTTTTGCTTCTTTTAGCAGCACACCTGACAATTTATGAGGTAATATCATGCGTTAGTATTATTTGCAACGGGAAGATTTTATTTTTGGAAGTCGATCAAGATGCACCGGGTAGTGTCCTAGGACCCCTCCTCTTTTTAATTATGATGGGGGATTTGGTGATAGACATGAATTGTAGGGTTCGTCTTTTTGCAGACGACTGTGTATTGTACAAGGTGATTGAAGAGGGTGGGGGTCTGCAGGAGGACAAACAAATTGGAACAGTGGATGAAGGAAAATGAGATGAAAATTAACATAAATAACACTAAAATTGTGAGATTTACATTGAAAAGAAAGGTAGTCAGAGAGACATATAGATGGGGAGGACAGGAGATTGGAGAGGCGAACAGATATAAATATTTGGAAGTTATATTCAGGACGACTTAAGATGGGGCGAGCAAGTGAAGTGTGTTACAAGTAAAGGGAGAAGAATGCTGGCCCTGCTTGGAAGGGTGTTAAGGGGCACAGACTAGAAAGTAAAGAAAAGTGATACAAAACAATGGTGAGGCCCATCTTGGAGTCTGTGGCGGCGGTCTGGGACCCGTACGTGGGAAGGGAGGTGGTAGAGATGGAGAAGGTGCAGAGAAGGGCTGAGGCTAGGTGGGTCACAAATACTGTAAGTTGGGG
>PNEQ01125028.1:0-24112 GCA_003012365.1 Medauroidea extradentata
AAGTGTTGACAGGGTGCAAGCTGCATTTCAACGAAGCAAGTTTTGACAGGGTGCAAGCTTCATTTCAACGAAGCAAGTGTTGACAGGGTGCAAGCTGTATTTCAACGAAGCAAGTGTTGACTGGGTGCAAGCTGAAGCTGCATTTCAACGAAGCAAGTGTTGACAGGGTGCAAGCTGTATTTCAACGAAGCAAGTGTTGACAGGGTGCAAGCTGCATTTCAACGCAACCCTTGGAAGTTTGATAGATAATGCAGGTTATGTGTATGCACTCTAAGTGGTATCTTATTGAAATTTTTGAGAATTTTAAATAATATACCGCTTAAAATGCATGCGTACAACCTGTGACACCTGCTAAACGAATGTACGACCACGCTTCATCACACACGTCAAATTCCGATCGTTTACTAGGAAAATTACATAAGCTTACTCATAACAGCAGCGATTACCAAATAACTTCAGGGATATAAGGTTTCAAACATTCATTTGCTGCATCTGAGCATAGTTATGAAAGGACCATCCTGAATCACGTGTTGTGAAGTTATGTGTAAGTTTACGTTAAGAAAATCTGTGTCTATGTTATGTACGACATATTAAAAAAAGTATTTTAAAATAATATATTATGTTATGAAAAATGGAACAGCGTTGTGTGCCTACTATTTTCCGTATTTATATATAACTTGGTTAAAATTGCTATTTTCTGCTGCATGCTGTAAATGAAGTTTTTATAAACCTAAAAGTCGTCTATAGACAACCATCGCTCAAGAAGTTTGAAGATGATAGTAGAACCGTCAAAATTCTTGAAGCAAATTGCAAAAATTAAAATCTAGAGAAATTACATTTTATTTAGTAAAGGCGTTGTTTAGCATTAATACAAACATTTTACAATTTTCTCATGTTTAGCCTACATTAACGTTACCTTACCACAACGAAATGTATTGTAAAGTTATGTTTTCCAACGTATACGATGAGTAAGTACACTTTACTACTACTTCTGAAATATATTAAGATGGCTGCATAACTACTAGAAATAAGGACGTCTACGTGATATTTACCCTACTGTTAAATTAATTGTTGTATGTTTGTGCTTGCTTGACTATGACATAATGTTCTCGGTGGATTTATTGTTTTGTAATGCCCTCATAGAAATTAAAATAGAACTGTGGTGATACTAATGTAAGAAGAATGATACGAGGCTTCCTTGAAAATAAATTGTGTGTATTTAATTTGTGAAATAAGAAACAAAATGTTGAAAATGAATGAATTTATATATATATATATATATATATATATATATATATATATATATATATATATATATATATATATATATATTTATATTTATACATGTGAGTGTATGTGTGCATGTGTATTTTTCTGGTGAAGTAGGTATAACAACAAAATGCTACATTAAAATTATGCAATTCAAAACACGAGTAAATTAAGTGCTGTGGGCTACGAAAATAATACAAATAATACTCTTATTACCACCAGCTTTATAAGAAAAAAATGAAAATTAAATATTTATTAAATATTTGCTATGATTTGAAATGTCCTGTGTCAGTTAAGACGTATGTCTTGAGAAGAGCAAACATTACGTACGAAATACCAGTTTCCCGAAATGTGTCAAGTCGCGGGACAAATTAAAAATGAATAGGCTTGTGTGAAACTTTATCCTCGGGCATCAGCAATTAAAAACTATATTTTTGCGGAATTTTTTTCAGTAACATTAAAACTTCTCTATAAAGCAACTCGTGTCAGTCATACCAAAGCACTTATTATATCCTGCGCCGTCCTAATGTAAATAGTACAGTCTTAGAAGCCTGGTTAAACAAGGATGATGAGTAGCATGACATATAGGTAGGCACTATCTTAACATAACTCCTAACAATACCAATTATTTTACAATTCAATTTTTCAACTTCAGTATCTGTGAGATATAAGAATATCCTACTTCGTGTATCCTCGATAAGGAGAAAGTTTACCAAAAAATTTAATTGTTTCAATTTTTTTAATAATAAGTTGGGTGGTTTGTTTAATGAACATATGTTGCAACTGTTTCTTACAGTAATTAACATTTTTTAGCTTTCGTAGTTTTGTATAGCATTATGTTTTAATCAAAGTTTTCATAAACTGGTTTTATGCAAGAAAAGAAAATCAAACAACTTACCGAAATAAAAAAAAATACTCTGAATAACAGTGTCACACACTATTACACGACATGTATAAAAACCACATTAATTTTTTTTATTTTTAAAAATATTTTTAAAAATTAGCAATGTTTTACTTCATATTTATTTCAAATACATAAATAAGTCAACACGGTTTTTAAAGATGTAGGTATTTTCATAGCATGTGACACTTTTCTTCAGTGTTATTTTTTTTTTGTAAGTAAGCTGGTTTTGCTCTATTGCATAAAACCGTTTTAAACAAATTTGAAAGTCTGTGAAAGCTAAAAAAGTTCCGTTACATGTAAAGTAGTCACAATATATGTCTACAAAACCAAACCATACGTCGTACAAAAAAAATTTAAATAATAAAAATTTTTGAACCACTCCCATAAGAACTCGTTTTATCAGTTTGAGTGTTGGGGGCTTGGTCTCGGAGCTGTGACCACGTAGGGGCATTAGTTCACATCCTGGACACGTGCGGCGCTGTTGGCACACCTGCGGGCCGCGGCGTCGCGTCTGTTCTAACCCTCTCCCCCTTCCCCTCTCAATTATCGCCGGAGTAACGGAACTAGGCTCAGCGAAGCACGGGCAATCATATAGCACCCACTCCCTTGCATATGGGCCTCTTTCACGTCCTAACTCACCTTTACCAACCCTTACTCTCACGACCCCTACTCGACACCGTGGCAATTTCCGAATCTGAAAAAAAATAATAATAAATCGTTTCAGGCTTCCCCCTTGTCTCGCTTAATGACACGTTGGGGTCGGGGGTGCGTGGTTTCCGTGTCGCGCCGTGCACGCACTTCCGTGCGAGCGATGCTTATCTGCGTGCGAAACACGCGTCTGCGTAATGACAGCTTTTCCGACCGCTGAGTGGCTGCATACTTAACTGTCTCAGTTCTGCCAACCTGCGTCTCCGTGTGACGGCTTCCAAGGCTGTGCTTTTCACATTAAGGGCGCCGCCTACCCGCGCGCGAGAGGCTCAAAAGCGACGGAGCAGTAAGGTCTACCTTGAAGCGTGCATCAAATACCTCATCGCCTCAACGAGCCAAGCGCTGAACTAGCGTGCAAGCTTCCCTTCGAACGGTTTTTACTATGGGACATTAAGCGGTTACTATATAGTTATACTGGTGGAAAGTCTGCAACTAAGTTCAGTGCAGGTCGCAATCTGAGTTTCACGTACATCCGGTTAGTACATTTTGAAGTACGGGAGTCTGAAAAGGCCGTTTTCAGCCATGTTGGGGGGCTTAAAAACAGTGTTTTTAATGAGCGTGGCATTTTAAGGACGCGGTCTATCGCAATTTTCATTGCCATTTTTTTATTGGTACCAGATATTTTTTTCTTATTTTAGGCACAAAATGTGACTAAATTTGGCCCTTATGAAATTTTTTTATCTCTCATAGTTTTCGCGTAATGGCTTGTTAAAGTCATATTTTGCACGTTTCCGTTTTAACGACTACACTAAAACCAACTGATATACCAAACTGAAAAAAAATCACAGTGGATAAAGACATTGCAGGCTACAATGACATGCTCATAAAATTAAAGAATAAAAATTATTTGAATTAAAAAAAAAAGGCTGAAACTGAAAATAAAAATTTAAAAAATGAAATATTTTTTTAAAAAATACACATAATTTTTATTCTTTAATTTTATGAGCATGCCATTGTAGCCTGTAATGAGTTCATCCACTGTGATTTTTTGGAGTTTGGTGTATCAGTTGGTTTTAGTGTGGTCGTTAAAACGGAAACATGCAAAATATGACTTAAACCAGCCGTTAAGCGAAAACTATGAGAGATACAAAAATTTCATAAGAGCCAAGTTTAGTCACATTTTGTGTCTAAAATAAGAAGAAAAAAATATGTAGTACAAATAAATAATTAAATAATGATGATGAAAATTATGGTATACCGCGCCCTTCCGACCTTGCCTGAAGTTTATTTTCTTTTCGTGCGTTGGCACAATGGGTACACGTGGAATATTTTCGTAGAAAAAACCTGTTTACGAACACACTGCAACGCATTTGAAGCGTGTGGCCGGCGGCCACCTTAAGACGGCGACGGCGCTGTACCTTGTGGTACCAGTGACACCTAGCCACTTTGTTGCATTTTACACAAGTTTTAATGCCAGAAAAAAAAGCGAAAGATTTCCACAAACCTTTATTTTTGTAATACACTAGGTAAGTTAATTTTTACTACTTCGCACGCAGCAGAATTGTATCTTTGAATTCCAAGGAAAAAGGCCTTAAATTGATGCCTGTGAGAAAATCATAATTCCAACTGTAAAATATAAAATACCTGCGTTCATATTCCTCTTCTGTCAGTTGGTACCCAAGTTTTGGTGACTATGCTTTTCATGTTTGCCTATTTGGATGAATTGCAAGTTTAAAAGTAACCTATATGTACACCAAGTAAGCCAATTTTTTGTTGTATTTGCTCACGAACACGATAAAGTAAAATAAAAAAAGTATGCTTATGTGTATATATATATATATATATATATATATATATATATATATATATATATATATATATATAATATTAACACGCAACTTCGTTTCAAAGTCTTCGCGAAGACATATTTACAGTAATGTCGGTGGTACATGAAAAAGAAATATTTTTATAACGATAGAGTAATGTCGGTGGTACATGAGAAAAAATATTTTTATAACGATAGATTTATTAAGTTCTGAAATATGAATTTCCTCATTTTGTGTTCTTAATATACTATTTAGCATTAAATGGATATAGTATTCAAACAGTTCTGACATATAAATTAACTTTTATCTTGGAACATAACTGCGCTCCACAGAATCCATCATCTTCTGGAGAACAGAAATAGGACTGGGGTCTGTGTTCCAAAGTGTGAAAGGCATAATTTACTGCCACAAATATATTCCTGCTAAAGACAGTTACACAATAAACAACTTCAGCATTCTGAAAATGGAAAATGTTTTAATATTGGGCTTAATTTCGAAATATTTACGTTATATGGTTTATGGCAAAGAAAATGAGTTATGAAACAATATTTCCGTTTCGAAAAAATAAATATTATCAGTTGTTTTTCAACTGTCTTGCTTCATCTTTACGCTTGTATTGCGCATTGGCAAAATACTTAACGTAACAGAAATATGAAGTCGTGTTCTAAAGCATTCAATCGTGGATAGGTGTTAAGAAAGCGTGGGCTGTCCGTACTGTGTATTTCGTCCCTGTGTTGTTTCATTCCCACCTCATTTCGATCTCATTTACTCTCAACAAATTTTCTGTAGCGAAGAGCTGAGCAAATATCACCACTACAATGAAATTAATTGACAGTTATCTACTTCAGCATAGAGTGGGGCGATTTATAAAGGAAAGCTTATTGGTCACCACAAAATATTTTGTCGTTATGAACCTTACCAAATTTTTTTGTAGTGGCAACATTATTATTTTGCTGCTCCCCCCAATAAAGTTTGCAGTGCCTACAAAAAAAATTTGTGAGGTCTGTAACGACAAAACATTTTGTGGCCACCGCAAACCCGTTTTTTTTTGTACGGGTGTCAGTAGTGTTGCCAACTTCCGCAGGGTAACAATGATGCTACAAAATTTTATTTCGAACCTTCTCAAAAACTATCCACCGGAGAAAGATCCGACAAGAGGAGATTTCGCCTTCTTTTTTCCATGGTAAGTTACAACTGAGATGATGGTACATCGCGAAAAGGTTTTGTGGCAACATACCCTTGAAAACGCTGTAGTTTCTTGTGACATATATGATTCGGTGATATACTTTTGACACAACGTAGATGTCTGCAGACTAATAACAGGTATCAAAATAATAAAATATCGGTAGAGATGATGGTTTATCGCGGGAAAACCAGTATGTTTGCTGGATTTCAACACATGTTCAACTTACCAGAAGGTTACCGGCTTTAGCTTGTACTTGGAGCTGTTGTCCTATTTGACTGAGCCAATAAGAATCCCTATATTGTAATATTTGATACCTTTTATTGGTATGCAAACAGCTACGTTGTGTCAGAAGTATATCACCTAATCATGTACGTTGCAAGAAACTGCAGTGTTTTTTAGGGTACTTTGGCACAAAACATTTTCGCGATACACCATCTCTAAATATCGGGCTTCTTATTGTCTCAGTCAAATAGGGTAACAGGTTCAAGTTAAAGCCAGTAACCTTCTGGTGGGCTGAACGTGTGTTGAACTCCAGGAAACAGTCAAGTTTTTCCGCGGTAAACCATTATCTCCAGTTATAATAACTGCAAAAATTCGTCTCAGGATCGTATTAAACTTACATGTTACAATAAGGTCACCCCTTCTGAAGGGCGCTGCCTATCCCGGAATTCTGGTGAGAAAAAGATAGGGATTTACATGTTAAATTATATTCTGTGGTGGTCAGTCTCTTGTCAAGATTCCACTTTCGGGCAAAAATCATTTTCTGCGCTGAAATGAGAAAAATAATATTATAAGAATTTAAATGTGTGTGTGGTATGGGGGGGGGGGAATAAAGGTTTTCGAGTGTGTTTTGAGGGTGAAAAAATTTTTTCCCTCACAGTTTGAAAGGTGTTGGAAAATATATTATAAAGGCTTATATTGTATTGTGGCCTTACTGAGATAAATAAATATATTAGTAGTGGTATTTATGTAAGTTTAGCAGAATTCAAGCCACATCTAATATAATTTTACATAGTTCCTATCTTTACTCCTTCCAGAGTTCTGTGGGCAGTCAGCGCTGTTAATAAACCGAGTAAAACGTTTTTACCAACGACGTTTTAACAGAGATAAACGACCTCCAATTTATGAAACACAACTCCTAGCTCGGTATCTCTATGTCACGTAATTCCTGGTATTTTTATCACTGATGTATTTCGAAATGTATTTGAATATGCACAGTTATTTCTTTATGTAGGTGCATTAATACGATCACGTGTATTTTTATATACAGGATGGTTATAACAAAAGTCATAGCAACATTTTTTTGTAAGTTCCGAAAGTGAGTCATTGCAGGTAATGAACTGTGTATTGTTTAAAATTCAAAAGTAGCTACGTATGAAAAGTGCCACAACCTAAGGTATAAATGAATTGTCTGGGAAGAAAAAAAAAGACAAATAAGCCAGTTCGAAATCAATCTTTAACTGTTCTATGCTCACACATACTCTATGTACTACATAAAATTTCATGTTTTTGTATGTTCGTTCGCAATTTATGCTTACCTTTACAATTGTTCAAACTGCGACGAAACTTTGGTGAGTTGTGTTCGTGCACATTCGAAGGTTTCTGCTATAAAAAAGACCTAATAAGTTGGGGGGGGGGGGCAAATCGGGACAGAGAGGCAGAACTGTGTACCCAACATTGCAACTCATGCCTGAACAACTAGTTATATGTGTTTTAATCAGCTAATACATGCAGGGACCATACGCGTTTAAATGCTACGTTGCATATGGATTTTTTAAAAAGAGTTTAGACTTACGTTGTATACACACACCTCTACAAGACTATAAAGTGCCAGAAAACAATGAAACTACTGTATTATTCTGTGACTTGATCGTTGTGTCGTCTAGTCTGTCTATGTGACATCGTTGTCATCCTATGTTATGTATGACATTGTATTTTGTCAGAAGTTGTCTGCGGTGTCGTAAGAGGACTAGTGAATTACCAGTGTTTTAATTTTGAAATTGTGTTACAGTGCGCATTTAATTTACCAACAATTTAATTGAATTTTGTGTATTTTAATGTTTTCGATTTTTGTTAACCAAGCTCCTAAGAGCCAAATTTTTATGGCAGCTCTAAAAATTAAAGTATTGAAGTAAATGTGCGTATTTGTTATGGTAGTTAAGTATCAGGGTACAAAAATAAAGTTTTAAAGTCACGATTTTAATGTGGAGATCGTAAGTGTAACATGATTTTGGCACAAAAATTAGTAATTATGTCATTAAACAACGTTTCACTCTGGACAAATACTGCTAGGTCAAATAAGCAACGTAATAACCTCACGAAAATTAAACAAAATCACGTGTTCTATAGCAGATGTTATCAAAGTGTGCGCGCACTTGTAAATGCCTCACAAATGTCTTATGAATGCCGCTACTACCACCAAGTCTGTTGTCAGGACTCGTAACTCCAAGCAGGCCACTCACTCTACAACAGGCTCTACGTACGTTTAGCCATGTATTTTGTTTGTCATGCACTGATGCCCTTAAGATGTCTTGGGTTTTCTCCAAACTATTTTTATTGCTTTTTAAACGTGATTTTCAGGGACGACATAGAACTGTAACGACGCGTGTGCACAGTATTTAACTTAATTATTTACTCACATTGCAAAAATATTTTAAATAATTTAACTCTTATGACAGTATATGTAAGTAGGACGTATCAAGTCAAGTCTACAAGATTCTTTCCATTTTCTTATGTGTGTGTGTGTGTGTGTGTGTGTGTGTGTGTGTGTGTGTGTGTGTGTGTATGTAATATAAGGGGCTGAGATTCATAGTGGTCACAGTTATTTAGTGGTGTCGTTTTTATTCATATTACTTATATTTTCCAAAAGAATATTCAGTAACAATTTCTGAGTATCATTTGAGTATCGCAAAAAAAAATATATATATATATATCTGTCATGGGCTTTGGTTGGGAACCATTCCAACAGTCGCCTGGAGTGATTTTGGGAACAATTGAAAATCTCTCAAACAAAAAGGATTCTACACTGAAAAAAATACTTTTTAGTCACTGCAAAATATTTTGTTAAAATGGACCTTACCAAATTTTTTTGTAGTGACCACAAAAAAATGTTGCTGTCCCCAGTAAAGTTTTGCAGTGACTACAAAAAAATGTTGTAGCTACAACAAAAAAATTTGGTAAGGTTCATTTTAACAAAATATGTTGCAGTGACTAATATTTTTTTTTTCAGTGTACGCAAATTTTCTGGACGAATATGTTGATATAATAAACATTTTATACATTGTAAATTTTTGCAGTTTGCATAGAAAAATTTAATAATGTTGTGGATCAAGAAAAAAAATTACTGTGAAATATTTTGTTCTGAATAGTTTATGCCACAACGTTTCTTACAGCATTTCAGTTATAGAATACTTTTTGTATGCAATCTTTAGCTTTCAAATTGTCACGTTGGGAAGTATTTTATTTCAGTATTTATTCCGCATTTAAAGTCAGCCAGGTACGCATGTAAGCTAGGTATGCATTTGAAATGTGGAGCTGCGAGCTGTGATTGAACATTTCACGACAAAGCTTCGTAATGGGTAGAACATCTGTATATCTACGAAAAGAAGCTACACATCTAACTATGGTGTGTCGCTATATGTTTAAAAATTCAATACGCTTGTTAGAAACATGATTATCTGGCCTCTCAAAATTGATAAAATCTTATATTTTAGCCTGCTATGTATAAAAAAATTCCAACAAAATATACTTTACTTGTGACAGTGAAGAACTGCACGACAGTTGAGTAGAGTACGCCGGTCACTAGCACCCTTAGCTCTCCCTCAGTCTTGTACCTCTCCCACAAACGCAGTCTACCTAGGGTGTCAACTTAAACCTTAAGATTTATCCACAATGCACCATCGGGGCCTGACAGTAATTAGGACCGTGCTAAAAAGGAAGGGGGAAAGAGGCCCTCCTCCCAATTAAGCAAACCTGGCGAGGTGAGGTGGGATAAATTATACCTCACGCCCCCTTTCCCTCTTTCCACATTTTGCCACATTTACATTCCAGAATAACATTGCTTTATTTTTGTAGGGGAAAAAGTAGACGATCACCGTCAAAGTGTCAGTTTATGTTGCATTTTTTATGTAATCCGCCCACCTCCCTTCCCAGTCAGAGAATATATGGAACGTCCCTGACAGTAATGCAGATATTAGACCATCTGTTAGTTCTGTATTGGCTTACACCGAGTCTGCCGTAGTCGGCTGCAGCGATATTGGGCGCCATGAACCATCTTCCTCGAAGTGTGAAATTATCGGCTATAAAATGCGAGATCAGCACGGCTAACAAGCACGAAGCAGCTGCTAAGACACTGACAAGCTGTTTAACTTACGTGATGCTTCTATAATACCAGGCCTTGCCTGGAATGAAACCAGTTTCCTTTACGCCGGCCGTATGCGAGCAGATGGCAACAAATAGCAGGGTCGGGTACAAGAGTGCAAATATAGCATTTTGCGATGAGGAACCCCGACGGTCTAACGAGACACCGCCGAGTCCATTTTTGGTAGCTTGGTACCGAGAATAATTACAGGGCAACCAATGCAAGTTTGTTATTTACTGCCGTCATTAAGCGCATGTACTCATACACAAGTATGCTCAGAGTGTTCGAAACAGCTCCTACTATTGACTACATTGTGTGAATGACATCCTCAATTTTCGCATTAAGTGTTGCAAATAAGAATCATTATGATCCAGCCCGTACATAAGACTGGCTTCTGTGTTTCTTCGTCACAACCAACAGCCTGCAGGCCGGGGCGATGGAACGTATTTTAATTGGGGGGGGGGGGGGAGTTACGGTCCTGGACCTAAACATTTTTTTAAGAGGGGAAGAGATCTTAACACATAGTTGTCCTGTCACCGGGGTGTCGTAACCAGAAGCGGGGGTTCAGGTGGCCCTCCCCCGGTGAAACCACAGTTTCTAGGTGCAAAGTGGTGGTATTTGAACAGTATTTAAACATAAATAACTAAATATAGAACTTTTTAGTTGTAATTTATAATTTTATGCCATGGACTAAAAAAAATCTTAAAATTTGTTTATGTAGGCAGACATTTACCCAAATGTCTTTACTTCAATTTATTTAGTAATAATTTTGGGAGTATGCCAGCCGCAGGAACTTACAACAGAATCAGATAAAATTATTGAGCAACCGTTCACTCCCGATTTTCTATATGCACTAAAATCATGGGCTACGTAATAATCTAACTAATTTGCTAACAATTTGTCCAGTAAGGTACAAAATTGAACTTTATATTTTAGAATTTCCTGAATTTGCTTATTAATATGTCTAAATACTTATTGTTATATTAAGAAAGCAATTTAATATAAATTTACCATTAACTCCAAAAATAAAGTTATACTGGGGTGCCGGAAGAAGTTCGAGAAAGAAATCAAACTTTAAAATAAAAAACTGATACTGTACATGTTTGAAAATAATTTATTCTGACTGAAAATACCAACGAAACCTAGACGTCTGTTTGACTATTAAGGGGAAGAAATTACTTGAAAAATTTTTACGGTTATTCCTCCATGCCTAGTAAACTCTTCAAGATATATATGTAGTTGTTTTTTGCTTCGAAATGATCTACGTTAATACCAAAAAACTGTTTCAGGATTATTTGAAATTCGAGTCCAATTATATGAAAAATCAGAAAACGTGGTTTATATAAATCATTTACGTAGCTGGAACTGAATGGACTATATTTGTAATTTTTACGTCACTTGGCTACTAATACAAATGTCTAAGACGGGATTTCAAGACGTTCGGAAATTCGATACTTCAGGGGGTGGAAAGAAGAGAAAAAAGTTTCGAATATTCCTCCATATCTATTGAACCATTTGATATATCGAAGTGATTTTGGCTTCAGCATTATGTTGCTTACGAAAATACACAAAACACTATTATATGATTTTGCCAAGTTCTACCCCAAAAGGTTTTTTTTTTTTTTTAAAGAAGTGTGTTTTCAATTTATAAATGATATATATCTTCATCGACGCCATTAAACTTTAAATATCGATGACATTTTTGCTTAAGATCGATGCTACTTAAATGCCTGGAAAGTAATATTACGATTTTTTTTATTCGATTTCTGCGGAGGTGAAAAATTGTGCAAGAGATTAAACGTGTTTACAATGAATCGTTGAAATATTTTGTACCCAGCGGACTATCGTTGTGTTTTTCAAGTCTATGAGATAACCACAAAATATTCTGACATATTATTCAAAGGTTTTTCTCAATCAGTCACTAAAGGGGTGAAAATACGTGGAATGTGTTTTATAAATATCCTCGATATCGTTCGAATAATTCGAGATATATATAGGTAGGTAAGTGGGCTTTACGTTCCGTCGACAGCGAGGTCATTAGAGATGGTGATACACAACGTATACTATGACAGGAGTTAGGAGAGGAGTCGGCCATGGCCTGAAATCAGACGGCTTGTTCTCCCGAACCCGAGTTCAACATGTTACCTCGCTCAGTCATTAGAGATATAAAGCTGATTTTCGCTTCGGGTGATGATTACGTAAATGTTGTAAATATATTTCACGATATTTCTAAATTCGAACTCTCCATGTTGATACGTGTTTTTTTTTTTTTTTTTAATGAATTGTCGATTTAGTTGCGACTACGTGTTATCGTCTTAATTTTCAGCTCAATAAATTACTTATACAAATGTCTGTCAACGATATGTTATCTAAATTTTTTTCGAAATTCGACCCTTAAAAGGACTGGAAGACGTACAACTTGTTTTCGATTAGCCAATGATATATATCTAATCAGTTGAGATATCGAGGTATTGTTTGTTATCCAAGGAAAGTTATATACGTTATTTACTGGACAAAATAACTTAATTGTCAGGGCGGGGAGACTTAGTTTGTAAACTTCCAAGACAGACGATCCGAAAAGCAAGTACTGCCAAGCGATAAATAATTTAAACCGGGGTTAGTGCCTACATTCTGCAATTCTATCGACATGTATTGTCGTACAACCTTTATGTATCTCGAGAATGAATTTTTTTTATTGTATTTGCTGTCACGAATACTTTTGACGTTACATGGAGCAGGCGGCCTAGAGTTCATTTCACCATTCTCTATTAAACACTGTACGTGTGTGCAATGACAAAACTCACAAGTCACTGGAATCAGTTCTCCCTTTATGCAGAAGTTGGACTGAATATAAGTTATAACCTTCGCCCTTCCTCATTTCCTCCCCTATAGTAGGTGCTGTAAGGGTTACACTGACGCGCACACGTTAAGTACTCCACTTTACGCCCAAGGCAAAGAATTGGCGGGCATCGAGGGAACTATTGGACAGGGCAGTAATCCTGTATTTTTTGTTGGAAAATACCGAAATGTATATTACAGGGCAGTTTGGTAGTTTAGTACACTCTGGATTAGTTTTTGTTGTTTTTGATAGTTCAGAAACAAGGTTTCTAATGAACGTAATTTTCTGAAAGTTCCTAACAACCATCCTACGAAATGTGTTTTCTTTTCGTATACCACTGTATTGTGAAGTAGTATAACAAAACAAAGCGTTTTTCTAGCCAGCTGGAATACAACACACGCGTCTTGAATTTATTACGTCTTCATATTAGCCTCACGTCATTTTCTTCTTAGCACAATAAAGGCCATGAACTTTCATTTATTTCAAACAACTGCAAATAACTATAATATTTTTTAACCAAATGCTTTGAAAAAATTTGAGACTGTGTACAGTCACACGATACACAATTTTACCAGAGCATTTTTTTTCTAAATAGTGTACCGTTTGCAAGCAAAAAATTATTTTGCTCGGATTTTGGCTTATTTTGACAACAAAATATGTAGTATTTCAAGGGCTCCGTTTGGCGTATTGTAACAGAAAAATTCAGACACACGCGATGACATATAAGAGTTAAAACTGTCAGAATGAATTTTTGATATATGTATTAATTTGCGTTAAAAAAAAATACTTTCGAAGCTACTGCAAAACTAAGAAGCGAGGCCTTAAGGGTGTTCAAGTGCAATAAAATCGTAATTTAATATTTATATCAAATATTGTTAGTTTGGTAGACGATACTTGTGAGTACATTTTCCTCATACGGAACAATTTTAACTCGCATAGTTTTCTCGTAACGATGCGTCAAAGTCAAAATTGACATGTTCTGCTGCCACGCAAATAGTAAAAACCAATTAACTTACGTAAGGGAAATAATTCACAGGGAAATAACATGCCACGTGCAACGTAATAAAACATATTTGAACAATCCCGTGAGCAATTTTTCCATTTAAAAAAATGGCTAAATTTTCATTTTTTTCCCTACAGTTTTGCGATTTTTAAAAAATTACAAAATATTACGTCGTGGTCTTTTAAATACTTTAGTGCATAGTTCATGGGATGCAATATCACAGTGAATTATTTTATTCAAGCAGGTCAGTTGGTTTTCACTATTTGCATGGCAGCAGAACAAGCAAATTTTGACTTCGGCGCACCGTTATGAGAAAACTATAAGAGCTAAAATTGTTTCGTAAGAGGAAACTGTACTCTCGAGTATTGTCCACAAAACTTACACTATTTCATAAAGATATAAAACTATGATTGACTCGCACTTGAACACCCTTAAGAGGAGTATGTACCGGTTTCAAATGTCCGCGTTTGATGCGTAGGAGCAGCGGAGCGATATGAGCCAGAGTACCATGCTTCTGTACCTCAGACGCGACATCTAGCGCCTTCTGTGTACAAATTAGATGTGGCTCAGTACCTGTCGATCCCATATATTGTATGTCACCCCTGACCCCTGCGAGTCATATTGTTATAGGACCATCCTTCTCAATAAGAGGACCGCGGGCCACATGCTCCACGCAGAGAAATATCTACTCTTCGGCCATTTAAATATCAAAAATAAAGGAGTACGGTAATTTTATTTTTAATAATTGAAAAAAAAATGTCTTCGAGTTAGTTCAGTCAGTGATTTATTTTGATTTGTTTAGTTAAAATGAACTTGACACAATTAAATAATAAGCCCATATAATTTACTGTTTTTTTTTTTTTACTCTCGAGTATCTTAGGTAGTTGTTAAGGGCTTGTTGCTTTTTTTTTTTTAGACTGGAACCCAATAACTCAATTTTTTTAACTAAAACTTTGAAAAAAATTGAAACAGTGTGCAGTCACATGATGCAGAATACTGTGGATGTGTTTTTAAAAATAATGTACCATTCGTGGGGAAAAAAAATTGCTTCATTTTGGCTTATTTTCACGACAAAAACGCGATACTTTGGGTGACGATATCTGGAAAACCGTTCAATACATTTCTACAAAAAAAATTCAGTGATAAAGTATGGTGTAATAGTGTCAAAACCGTGGAGCAAAATTTTGATATGAGTATCAGGTAGCAACAAAAAATATATATTCGAAATCACTGCTAAACTAAGGAACAAGCCCTTAAATGAACGCAAGTGGCCCGAAGGTAAATTTAGTTGAGATGGCTGGCAGTTTTTTAGACTCAATAACGTGAAAAATGAGAATAAAGCCGCAAGAAAAATCTATGACATTGTGTTTTGGAGTGTTTCTTCATAACGAGAATACTTGTCCATAGTTTTCGCTGTATTTACAATAAAACGTGTGTCGTATCGTGGTCGTGTTCCAATGCGTGCTGAGCTCGTGGCAGTTGTGCTGTAGAGACCGAGGTATATTATTGGTGGATTCATACCTGGCCTCTGGTACGCTACTGGCTGTGGAGTCTACCTGCCTCTACAGGTCTAATGTTTCCATAGTCAACTCCGTGTTGTGTATAGTATTGCTAGAGAAGGTGATTTATCGCGGGAAAAGTTGACTGTTTGCTATAGGCTCTAATGTGATGTATTCATTTCTGACGCTTTTATTTCCCTACTGGCGAGTCACTATTTGACTGGACCAATGATAACTCTGGTGCCCTACTACTGAAGGTCTGAGATTCGTCTGTAAACAACTACACAGTGGCATACAACCGTCGGCCAACAATACATCACGCAGGAGGCTACACTGATTTGCAGAATACCCTGGCAGAAAACATTCTCGCGGTTTTTCACCATCTCTAAGTATTGCTTAGCACCGCACTCCTTGGAACACTCCACGTTAAGCCACTGTTTTTAAAGTTAACCTTAAAGTTCCTATAATTCTGGCCTCGCTGAAATGAACGAAAACTCAACAGTGTCATACATAGATATAGATACACTAGCTGTCCGGCTGCGGCTTTTCCCGCGTGGAATAATTGAATGTAAACAGCAACTCTGTTTAAAATATTGGTTACGGGGTACCTATATTCAGAGACACACGTCGTATCTGGCAGCCGTTTTTAAGGGCCGGCTCGAGCCATATGTTCAGTGTGGGAGAGATAGGGATTTCAATGTAAAATTGAAAGTCGCTTTACGCATTCAGTTTTCATGATTTAACTTTCAAACAAGAATTGTAATACAGATTTTGAAGACGACTAACTCGCTATAAGACGAAAAAACTATTTTCGTTATAAAAAACGTATTAAATTGATAGTTCAAATATTAAAATCGCTGCACGTTTCAGGCTATGCAGTTTATTGGGTTAAATATTATATAGCTAATTCCGTTACGATTAAACACATAAATAAGTCAGTGGTAGCGTAACTGTATCTCATCTAGGAAAAGCGTGAGAGGTCTTTACGTAAATGAAAAATTAGCGGAGTAAAGGGTTGTGTACTGGGCGGTGCGCGCGCATCCAGAAGGGAGCGGGGAGGTAGAGCAGGCGGGCGTAGTTGCCACGTCTGGTATCATCCTGAGGAGCAGCCTTGAGCAGTATCTGCGCGGACTCATCTGTAATCTGAGCTACACTACAAGGAAGTCGGCGGCCACGTGTGAATGTTGTCGGTGCGATAGTGTAACAGAAATCGATCCACAATGGGAAGATAGAAGTATAAAAACAAACGACTGCCATTATATAGCCAACGGAGGTCTGTCAAAGGAAAATACAGAATGTTCATGTAGCTAAATTTGCCAGGCATGCAGCATGCATTTACGTTTGTGTGTATGCACCGTGACAGAATGTCATGATGTCTTCAGGTAGATAAGCGTGTAACGGTTGTGGGTTTTACTACACATCTAAGATACATTAGGCCTAACCATTGAGTAAAGCCTGTCTTTACTCACGGGTCTAACCACTCAGTACTGTAGAGTCTATATCTGAAATGAGTAGTGTGTTGATGTACCGAACGAGTGTTATTGGTTTTGTGTAAGACGACAAATGCATTCATAAAGTAAATGTAGATAATAAATGTATCTATAACAAGCTATATTTCATGGGTGAGATTTTGTATCATGTTAGCCATAATTCTCATGATACTCCGAATTGTCGGAAGAGTGGCGTAGGTTTCATACTCAAGATAGTTTCATTCCGTACTTCTAATTTTCACTAAGGGAATGTTTTAAAATACCTTTATAAGACTCTACCAGTTGGATATATATTCATCCAACGCTGTATATTTTTCCGCTAGGTATAAGAAGAAAAATACGCACGTATAAAATACTCGTGGCTGTTATTTAGCTCGAGTGATTATCTGATATGCCATAACTGAACTTTGAATTACTTTCATCAATTGAGAAATTATTTAAATGAACTCCGTGGCCATTTACTGGATAAATAAGACAAGTTTATTATTTCATTGTTATATTTACACTATTCTTGTACATAAATTGTAGAAAATTCTTTCTAGACACAAGTCAACATTAACTAAAACTGTGAACTTTGCAAAATGTATTCTATAAGATGTATGTATCATTATTAAAAAAAATATTTGACATAGGGCATATTACATTTATATGTCTCACCTGAAATACAAATATTTTTGACTAATGCGAAAAGGCAGACCGAAAGGTATGGAAGTTTAAAAACACAACTTCCTGTTTTTTTTTTTTATTTTAAAGTGTGTTACATTTTTTTACACCTAATAATTTATTTGTGACCTTGAAAATGATTGCTTCCCCCCCATAGATGTTCAAAAATAATTTGTTACAATATCTATAGGCCTGTCACTATGAACGAATTTTATTTGAAACCAAAATATCTAGGGTTGCCGTGGCGACTTTGATTGTTACTGTCGAGCTAAAACGAGCTGGCAGTTTGTGACCACGGTGTCTCTGATGTGTGTTGCGATTTGCGAATGTGTAACACGTCTCAAATAATGTGCTAACTTTTTTGACCGACAGACCAGTATCGGCGACCGTATAGTGAGAAACATTTTAAAACACTAAAGTGGTTGTTTCATGGCATTAAACAGCATCTTTGTCCCTCTTTCCTAGTATTATGTCATTAAAAATACCTGCGTAGTTATTCGTAATTGATGCTCGGAGTTGTTAAATAGCTTTCAAATATATGTCTATCATAAAAGTTGACACGTATATTTGTTCTACATTACTGTACCAAACACTACTTACCATTTAAGGAAATATAAAGTAGAAAAATATGGAATAACTGTTATTTTTGTAGTCACTATTTCGTTCTGGTTTGTATGCAGGCTATTCACGGTTGACAGAGCACGTTTGTGGATTCTGATATTATCACTTGGTTTAGTTTATTTTTAATGAGAAATAGTGTAAGAATGAGTGAATTAATAAAATATTTGAATTCCTAATTTTTTATCTTAAAAATTCGCTTGAGTAGAGAATAAATACAACTAACTATATCAATGTTAATTTTACATGTAGACTAAGGATATGTACTATAGGCCTATTTTTTATCTTAAAAATTCGCTTGAGTAGAGCATAAATACAACTAACTATGGCAATGTTAATTTTACATGTAGACTAAGGATATGTACTATAGGCCTGTTTACAACTAGAACATAAGCGATGCTTTAAGTAGTGTTCAATAAACCATGGACAGTCATTAAATGGTTAATATTTGTAATTCTTAATGTCGGTATTCAATTGTGCGTTTAACGACGGAAATTGTATAGCCACTTCTTGTTATAACTAGGGACCCCTAATTTTCGCGAAAAGAATTTTGCTCCACTTTGTTTCAGTGACATACGTGCACATCTGCAGCTCTGCTTAGTAACCAGTAATTGGACGTCTTAGCTGTGACGTGTCTTGGATTTTTACTGGCAAATCACAGACTTGTGAAGTTGTAGTAACGTTATTGTGATTGGCAAAGTCAAATGAGAGATATCACTTCACAAAAACACGCTGACAGTAACCATGAAGTAGAACTGCAGATGTACACGTAAGTCACTGAAACAAAGTGGGGCAAAATTCTTCTCGCGAAAATCAGGGGTCCCTAGTTATAACTAAATATATATAATCTTGGACATCATCGTATGGACCTAATTGTGCGGGAACAGAATTTTCAAACCTAGTTACGTTTTCCCCAATCTCCTTACAATGGAACACGACCATTCATTAAAATATTCATACATTTGGAGAATTGGAGTTAAATAAAGAGGTGGAAAACGGTCTTCACTGTCAGTGAATTTTCGAATGTTCTGCCTGTCACCATGAATACAAAATACATAATGAAGAAACTGGCTATAAAGATCTTAACAGTGCAAGTACCTGGACTGCAGTTACCTCGGGTATAGATTTTTCCCAATTGGAGAGCATACTTGCGATATTAGATGTTCCAGCAATGAACAACAACAGTTAACACTTACATAAAAATGAAGCAGCAATTGAGAAGGTTTGTATTACAACACGTGTTGATACTATACGAGACCTAAATACTATAATTCATAATTTTAAAAAGTTTGTTATGTTTACAGGTGTGGCTGCAACACCTCATACGTCAATATCTAAAACTGAATTTGAGGAATAATGCAAAGCGATAGAAAAGGAAATGTTGATGCATACGGCGTCCCATTTATCTCTCTAGTGGATGGTGGATGAGACAGACTAAGTTACGAACACAATTACAGTGCTGCTTCTGCTGTGGTATGTTAACTTACGTAGTCAACGAACTGGAACATGTTGTCGAACACTGCGTACTGACTTGCCCAATGGCTGGAATAACAATTATAGTCACACAGACAAAACTAACTAACATACAGTTGTGTACCATTTCTCCAGTCACATGCAAAATAAAAATATCTAACAAGTTTTAAAACCTTTATCAGAATTTCCCTGTGTGAGTCGCATGTAAATAATTTTTCTCTTTTCACTTGAATCCGTAAGGGCAATGTCAGCTATTTATATCATTCCCATGATTACTATGCATGTGTTGCACATGAAAAACAACTCTAATGCGACTGACTACACCATGACCAATGTGCATAATGAAATAAATCGAAAATATTAATTTTGGCAATAATTTAACACCGCGTGCTTGAATTTAAGCACCCACAAAAAATTGAAACAAGAGCTTGAAACCACAAAATCTACAAAAATGGAAAACTGTATTTTTTATAATTTTTAATACACTAGCTAGGCCTCTATAACAACTGAATTTAAAAAATACTCGCGTTTTCAAGCGAAAATAATTTTAACATCAGTAAACAACTCGCGCAGAGATTTTCGGACAGTAAAATTATTTTAAAATCAAAACGTGAGCATTTTTAAAATTCGTTTATTATAGAGGCCCAGATATTATCATATTAAAAATTATAAAAATTTAAGTTTTCCATTTTTGTAGATTTTGTAGTTTCAAGCCCTTATTATTTTAAAACCCCGTTTTAAATTTATTATTAGAAAGTAAAACATACCACCGCATAGTGCTATATAAATAAACGCCCGCTGATAAAATATTTACTCGGAAATATATCTCATCGAATTTTGATGAGTAGTTCAGAATTTATTGACGATTTATTATTCCAGTCGTCCGCTTGATATCGTACCATTCCATACCCTTTAACGACAACATTTATGAACTAAACCAAGGAATTTTCGTCTTATACTTGCCCAAACAACTCAACTGCTAGTTTTTTTTCTGACTGAATGGTACGTTAGCGTGATTCAGCCACGAAAATCACTATCACTTGACTGTGCAAGTATGACGACTTACTGTGTTACAGACTGCAGACTACTTCAACAGCATAAAATGCAGGTACAGGTTGCGCTTCGTTTGCAGGTTGCCGACCAGACAAGAATTAAGTATATACACAATTTATTTATTTATTTAATATATTATTTCCTTTCTCTTATATTTATGAAGTCTGAATTTTATTTAACTCCAAAATTTTATTTTTTTTTGTTGAATTTAATACATACTTTTCAGCCGTTATGAAAGTAGTTTCTATTTATAAATTTAAAGACTTTTAAACTTTCTTTGTTTCACGCCTTGATAATCGGAGAGAAGGCAGGTAAATTATTGTTTCTTGAAGCTAGGAATAATACTGCTGTATTTGTGACAGTAATGACTCAACTGACTCTAGTATAAGGCCACACACATGTTACAAAAATAAGATTCTAATAAACTATCAACTGCAATGGAATAGGACATAATTTTAGAAGCGTCTCCATTCACTAATTAGTTTATGAAGGTTTTGTTGATCGTCTCGTAGAAAAAGCTCCACGACTCATTACAAATAAAACTACGTATTCAGCTAAGTTTATATGAGTCTCCCGGTTAACATTTAATGCTGGAAATAGTATCAATTTTTTCGCAACAGGAATCATTTCAAAGAAGTGGTTAACGTCGCTGGATTACAACTCTTGCGTGGTCATTCGCGAGTACTGAGCCCATTCAAGACCCTGACTGGTCGGAGTTCAGGACAGACTCACAAGATGCTGATCAAGAGTAAAATACAGCCCCGTGAAGCAGTCAAATGGCGTCTAGACTTGATTGCCCAAGCAAGAAACAAACGAAAATACATAAAAGTATTAGCTCCTCCAGATGAAGAGTATGGACAAAATGTATTGGAATCTGAAGATACCGAGGTCATACAGCAAACATGCAAGCTTTTTGTCGAATATTTTCACGTTTCTGTATAAGAATGAGACCGAACTGCTGTGCAGACAGTGGCACAAAGAGAAAGTGAAAAATGGCATGATATACGACAAGATCGTTTAACATAAAGTAATTATTGAGAGGTTTGTCAGCGGGAAGATTCCACGCGTTGTTGTAGTTTTGTCAAGCGACTTCTGTACAAACCTAATATTGCAACACTTGCTTTGGCGTATGGCATCCATAATAATTATATCGCTATTAAGAGCTTCGAAGCAGACAGTTTTGAATGTCGACAGGTGTGACATATTTGTGAATTTCGTACGTGGTCATTTTGGTGCAAGTGTAGATGGTTTCGTTACAGAGGAAAGTGCTCCTTCTGCTAAGTCACTAGGCCTTATGAAAAATGCTAGACAGAAAAAGAACTTATTTTTGGTGATGACATCCGTCAATACATTAACACTTAAAAAAGACGCACCAATGCTTTTATCAAATGCAAGGAGCTCTGAACATAACTGAGCACGAATTCTACTACTTTATAGTGATGGCAGGCAAACTGGAAAGTCTTCAAACAGAAAAAATAATAATTACTGAAACCTTTGGAAGACAGGAAATGGTTCTAAAAATTGAAGCGATTTAATATGTATTGCATGTTGGCCGAAATCGCAGAACCTAGGACTTATTTTCCCAGTTAGGAATACAATTCGTGAACCTGTATTCATAACTGTAGTACAGAAGTCAGCGTAACTTAAAAATGAAGAAGCAGAATGAGTTACACATATAGACAGTGTGCATCATGTTAATTATACTTATCACTAAATATAAGGAAACATGTTTACATTTAGTTGTTTTGTGTATATTTTGTCACTATACTTCTGAAATTTCGTGAAATTGCAAGTACAGTCATTATTGCATTAGTAGTCCTGTATGGATTTGTGAATTTTTATAATTCAACTGGAATAACTGGAGGCGTCTCATTTTAAACGATTCTGTATTTCTGTGTGCTTATTTCAAGAGAATCCGACGTTTGATTTCTTTACTGCAGTTTTTATATGCAGCAAGGCTTCTAAGAAAAGAAAACAAAGTGGAATGACTTTCACGTTGACAGTTAGTGAATTTTCTTTACGTTATGATACTGAATATTATTAGGAAACATATTTTAATTAAGTTCTTTGTATTTATTTAACATACTTCTGAAATTTGCTTAGCTTGCAAGAACAGGTGTAAGATAATTGTAATTATTGCATTACTAGCTCTGCATGGGTTTGCGCATGTGTACGATTTTATTCGAAACATTTATTTGTCTAACGATTGCCAAGCTCGATTGACACTGTTTTCTGTGTATATGGTACATGTTTTTTACGCATATTTTGTTTCTAATATGTGTGTGTTTGGTATGGCTACCATTTAGGAAGTCAACAACTAATCTTCTGAATTAACATGTGTATAAGACTAATTGTCACAACACTATCACACTACAAAAATTGATAATATTAGTTTAAACGTTTTCTGAAATATAGCATAAACTATTTAGTGAATTAGATGGTACTAGCTTTCAAAATGGCAGACCTGTAATCAAAAAATATCAAAACCTAATGTACATTACGTGTTCGTTGAGTGTACCAAATTTGGTTAGAATTCGCTGAATAGTTACAGAGATATACCGTATTACACAAACAATTCAAATGGCCAACATTTTGAAAGACAGTGCAAAGCGTTTTTGAAAATTATAAAAGTCAGGTCCTATTATTTTATAGAGTTTGGTTGAAATCGGTGCATGTGTTCAAAATATGTTTGTGGTGGGGGGAGGGGCCTATAACCAGCCACAAAAACTGACACACAGATAGTAAGGTAATCTTATAAGCCAATTTTTCCTTAGGAAGGCAGACTAGAAACTATTGTCTGTTTTATTTTTTTCGTTCTTACCACCTGTTTTTGTCATGGTACCTATGCTGCATGACTTGCGAGAACCTTGCTACATTTGTGCATTTAAAGTACTAAGCTCATTTGTGGCTTGGTAACCTGTTCATGAAACAGTATTAAAATATTATGCAACATATCTAAGGTCCATGAATATTACACTCAGAAAAGTTTCGTTTGTAGAATATTAAATTTTCATATTTATTCAGGTTCAAAAGGTAAGTATACAATGTTGTCGAAACTCGAGATATCAGCATATTTTAGCGGACAATTTTCGGCAGGTTTTCGAGCGAAATAATAAGAAAGGCCTTTAGGTCACAATTTTTAACAGGTAAATCAATGAATGTGTAAAACGTTTAACAATTTTGTAAGAATCTCCATAATCTGTAGGCCAAGTGGTAGATATTTCATGAATTTTTCGCAAATACTTTGTGGAACAAGCGGGTGAGCGATTGGTTTCGTCAGC
>PNEQ01125029.1:0-24109 GCA_003012365.1 Medauroidea extradentata
TGGCTGTATAACCCACAGCGACGGAAAGGATACTGTCCGAAAATACAGAAATGCTGGGAAGGCCCTTACCAGATTGTCAAGAAGATAAATGATGTGGTCTTCCGGATAGTTCGCAAGGGCTCTCGGACAAGAAAACCCAAGGTTGTGCATATTGACAGACTGGCTCTCTATGATGGACCAGAGTCTGTTGTGTCTGCTCAGAACGAACAGACTTGAGGAGGGGGCAGTGTTGCGAACCGCGACTGTCTGGCTGGGCGGTGTATTATGATACTGTGGTGGCGGAGCTAGGACACCCCCTTCCCACTCACTCCTCGGCGCAGTGGCTGTCGGGCAGGGCGGCGAAATACAATACAGTGGCGGCAGCGCTAAAAGACCTCCTCGGGTGCCGCACGGATTGTATTACTCCATGATAACCACCTGCGCCCAGTATCGGGTAACCGAGAGAAAATATCGTGATCTGGAATGATCCTGTTCCCTCTTTATTTCTCGGGGTGGTGCTTGACATTGAAGCGACATCTTTCCAGGAGGTTGGAGAGCAGAGACCCGCCGAGATAATTCGAGAAGAAGGAGGGTGGGGTATATAAGGGGGAGCTGCAGCAGGAGCGAGAGAGTTTTTGCTGGCAGGTGCCTAGTGTGATCTGAAGTGATAGTGACAAGTATTGGATTGCGACGACTGTTCAAGGGCGTCCAGCGAGTGGGACCACAGCAAGTAGTAGGAAGAAGGTGATCCTAGGCCAGAAAGATTCTTCGGTATTATTTCTTTGGGTCCACCATTGTGAGTGACTAGTAACCTTTCTTAGACAGAGAACTTGTGTAGATGTATTTTTTTATCCTTTATGTAAATAGTAGTTATTTCTTCTGTTTGCCATTTATTGTGATAAATCTTTATAGACATAGATTTTTTTTGTATATACAGTTGTAAATAAACTAGGTTAGCTTTATTTTCTTTATTTTATCAAAGACCTCCATCCCCAAACGTACCTAGCCCGCATCTTGTAACAGTAAGTTTGTGTTGGTAACTGCTTGTATAATATGTGCATGCAAACATTTTAGCGGTAAATAATGGTGAAAATCTTCACCAAATTGAAGGTTGTATGTTGCGACGGAAGCGGTGGTGGTGGTGGACGGCAAGGAAACACGCAGGCCGGCGAGCGGCAGGGAGGGGGTACACGGCGTGCGAGGAGAGGCAAGGAGAAGGAACGCGGCAGTGCGCATGCGCCACTGTGCTTAGAGGTCCTGGATCTAGGCGCTAGTGTCGACACTCTACCTTATATAAAGTAGAGGCTTCTTTCAATAAGAATTCACATCCAACGTCGTATTCGGCGTCGTCGAGGGGCGCCCCGGCGTGGCAGTAGAATTGGACATGCAGAACGACGAGAAGCGGTTATCATTTTGTTGGTCTCTCGTCCAGAGAATGAAGTTCTACTTGCGAGAAAATAAGCTGCCACTGACGTAACCTCCTCTACAGCAGCTGAGAATGTCTCGATTTATATTGTAGGAAATTCACAAATACTCAAACCCCACACCATATGTCCTCAGGTGGGTAGAGACGAGACACACTTTGCCTCGCAGTTCCCTCTGACCAGTCCAGTTCACGGCTCTCAGCGTACTACTTTCTGCGCACACGTCAGCAACCTAGCCACGAGTTGTGGCGCACCCAAGCGTCACCCGTCCAAATTAAACCAGTATATACAATTATTAAATAAAGGTTACTATTCTAGATACAAATATTTAAATTTACATTTACGCCTACGTATAAAAATATTAAATTAGAATTATAAAAAAAATATTAGCGTATAACCAACCAGTAGGACTAGTCTACTGTAAACACAGCTAGGAACTGAAACGTCATAAATGGACTCGTGACGATACACACATCACAGTGTGTTACCATGGCCACCACAATACTCTCACCATACATGTTTTCTATATGCACGACAGCCAAAGTCGCGTCGTTTCAATACAGACCAACAAAATATTTTAAAAATACTCAATAATTAACTTTTCCCGTAGCAATATAGTGCATCACCCCTGACAAAGAGTGGGTCTGGGTCAAACAGTCCTCGTCGACTCTCGTATTACGACGTGGTCCAACACATCCGCACTCCAGTGGCCAGCAAGTTCCCCGAACTGGGGCCTCGCCGTGCTCAAACTAGCTACCGTGACATCGCAGCACTAGACACCCCTGCGAAGTCTAGAGGTAAGGTAAGAGGGCTTTACGTCTCGTCGACATCAAGGTCATTATAAAGGGTGACACACAACTTTAAACAATGACAGGAGCTGGGATGGGATTCGGCCATGGCCTTTGTTTAAGAATCATCCCAGCATTCGTCTGGAACGATTTCGAGAAACCATCGAAAAACAGAAATCAGGATGGTCGGAGTCGGGGATCGAACCTGGGTCTTCCCGGGGAGCGTAGTCAAGCCAGACATGAATTACACTTGATCTGTAATAAATAACATTCCGACTGCGGAAATCCACAACAACGCATGACGAATAAACACTATTCTTTGGTTACAATAAATGTTAACATATGATAAATGAAAATCAAACTCCAGCCGCAGTTAAAAAATCTTAAAGATATAGATATGAGTATACCACATTAATAATACAGTAAATGTTATAAGTATACGCTTACAAGAAAAATGACTAGTGAACTGGAAGGATTTCAAGCCCTAATAAAGGGTCTGAGTAGCCAAATAACTAGGCAAGTTAGTGGTGTAAATACAAAAATGGGGAGTGTTCATGAAAATGTAAACAGTGTTAATGAAATCTTGGATAGAAAAATAGACAGTGTTAGTGAGAATGTAGACAAGATAATAGACAGTGTTGATAGGAAAATAGACAGTGTTAATGAGAATGTAGATAAGAAAATAGAAGGAACCAGTGAGCTAGTGCGTACAAAAACAGAGTATGTGGACAAGTACATTTAAAGTAATTTTCAAATGTTCGACCTAAAAAACTTAAAATGTCAGCAATTTAGTGGACCATAAAATTAACTTTTTTAACGAAAATATCGACTAGAAAATCGGTAATGTGAAAGAAGATCTGCAGAAACAGATGAGTGTCTTAAGGACTGAATGGGAGAAATTTCTACAACGACAGGCAGGAAGTCAGCCGTCGGCGTGTCGGGATAGCAGCTCGACAAAGCCAGAGGCAAAATACGAGGGTAGCGACGAAAAGTACTCTGCGATGCCCAGACCGGTGGCAGGAGTGTCACAATACACGAATACAGCTGGAGTTTCCATGCCTGGGGTTGGAAAGGGGGTTACAATCTAACCCACCCCTTGAGATGGCCAAACTCTATAGTGTGAATATCAGCACAAATATACTCCAATCTTTGCCTGAATGACATCGCCTGGAGTATTCTACATTAGTTTCTTCCTTGAAGCTACGCTTTGTGGACCGCTATTTGTGACATGCTCACCATATCCATTTTCAAAGTCGCAGCCAGCGAACTGGAAAGTAACTTCAGTAACTTTGGGATGACTTTGTGAGACTAGCCCATCAGTCACTCGAGCGATTTACAATGAAGCCCAAAATGTGTTTGCCATTGGTTTCTTCACTGATGCCATTGCTGACATGGAGGTGCGACAAGCAGTGCGCCTGGCAGCACCTCATACCAATCAAGATGCTCTAGCCTGTGCTCTGGAAGTTGAGTCAGCATGGCAGGTGCCAGCGAATCAGAGTCCAATCAGAGCAGCTACAGAAACAATCGATGAGGGGGGGGCAGTATAGAGAATACACTGAAGAAAGTTAAGACTGCAATGAATGGCATTTTCAGCAGGGCTGGTGATTCAGAACACCAATCTCGACCACAAAAGCGACCAGAATTCTGGGAGTGTCAACGACCAGGACACCTGAGAGCCCAGTGCCGACTGAATCAGGGATGGAACCAGGATCGAGAGCCAGGTGAGACCAACACATCAGCTCAAAATTCTGGAAACATGTAAACAACAGACTTGATGGGCGAAAGTAGGTGATTCCTGGAGGTAAGGTCCTAAAAATCCTTTAAGTATGTTCAGTAATGCATTGCTGGTAGAAGGCAGCTTGGACTATGTACCCTATCATATGGTTGTAGATACAATGGCGAACGATACTGTTGTCCGGCAATCACGAGATCGGAGTATCAGAGAGTGACTTTTAACAACTGTAACTGGTGAGACAACACCAGTGAAAAGAGGAAATGAAGTCTACGTAGCAGATTTTGTACATGCATGTTTATTGGGACTGGCTGTACTGTGCAAACTAGGATGCTACATTAACACACGACTGGGGGACTTAAGAGTAAATGAAACAGAGATTGTATTGTTACCACGACCAGGATTAGTATCACCAGTCCACTATCCAGTAGTTTGTTGTCAACTTCTAGTGAAATTGTTATACAAGGGTGCTGTGTAGGAAAATTGGTAAGGTGCTTAGGATTTATTGAGTCTATGAGAAGGAGTAACCTCCCTAATGGAGTACTTAGAACAAGAACTTTGGTTTCATCAAGCTTGGATAAACTCTCTGATAGAATGATAAACTTGACTGACAAGGCAATTCGTCTTGAAGAGGGAACCATGGTTGAGTTGTGTAAGCCGGTTTCCAAAATAAACACAACTGAATCTAAGGTCATTACGGAGCCACTGTGAAACATGTTATGCTAGAACCACTTACAGAATTCCTGGAGAGGACAATGGAAAATCTGGTCTAGAGACAAGAGAAGGCTGATGCAGAACTCTTAATGAAGAATCAAAATGCTTTTTCATGTGGTTCACATGCTCTCAGTAGGACTTCCTTTCAATGCCACCATATTGATACAGGATAAGCCAGACCTATCAAGCAACCCACTAAGTGTTTCCCTCTGGCCTCACATGAGGTGGTTGATGGCATTCTGAAAGAAACTATGGATCTAGATGTGATAGAACAATCGACCAGCCCATGGTCATCTCCCATTGTACTGGTTAATAAGAAAGATTACTCAACAAGATTTGGTGTAGTATACTGGCGGCCGAATGATGTGGCCAGGAAAGACTCATAAACATTTCCTTGGAGAGATGACAATTTGCATACCCTGGCTGGGTTCCAATGGTTCTCAACCTTGGATATGAAAAGAGGTTACTGGCCATATGAAGTGGCTTCAGAAGATAGAGAGAAGACTGCCGAATCTGTAAAAGCAAAATGAACTTGGCAATCCAATCTCGTGCCTTTTGGACTATACAATACTCCAGCGACATTTGAACGATTTATGAATGTTTGTCAGGTTTATTTTGATGACATTGTGGTCACAGGGAAGACATTCGAAGAACACCTAACACGACTTGATTCAGTGCTACAAAAGGTAACAGCAACTAATTTGTAGCTAGATTAAAACTAGTGTAATTTCTTCCAAAGAAAAGTGAAATTCTTGAGGCGTGAAATGTTGTCTAAAAGGATAGAAACCGTTCCAGAGAAGACGAAAGCAATCAGAGTCTGGCCACAGCCAACTGATCGGACACAATTAAAAAGTTTCCTGGGGTTGTGTGCTTATTATCGGTGTTTTGTGCATGGGTTTGCCACAATAGCAAAGCCATTCGCTCAAACAACAATGCTGATGCACTGTCCAGGGGGCCCTGTGAGCCAATGCGTTTACATTGCGAGTGCCAAGAGGGTAAGACTGGGAAGACACGAACTGCTCGGAGAACAAAAACCCAAGAGTTCACAACTGACAATGAACCTGATCCCTGGGAGTGATGTAAAGATTGGCGAAGATCAGAGAAATGACCCTGCTCTTAGACCAAAACTAGAATGGAAGGAAAATGGCCAGCACCCAGAGTGGGCTGAGCTATCTGTTCAAAGTGCTACAACCAAAGCATGTTGGGCAGAATGGGATTACATAGCTCTGAGAAATGGTGAGCACATCTACAGCTGGTACTCCCAGAAATTAGAGTTCTAGAGATGGTGCTGAAGGAACTTCATAGTTCCACAGCTAGAAAATATTTTGGAATTAACAAGACTCTCAACAAAGTTCGATTGCGATACTATTGGCTATGTTGATGTTGCAGTGATGACGTCGAGAGGTGGTGCAGAACACATGATGCCTGTAAGGAAAAGAAGGGACCAGGAACTAGAAGATGTTGTCATCTTCAGAAATACATTGTTGGAGTCCCATATGAGAAGATGGCAGTAAGTATTGTGGATCCCTTGCCAGTGACAGAGAGGAAGAATAGGTACCTATTGGTGGTGCAAGATTACTTCACCAAGTAGGCTGAAGTGACACCACTACCTAAGAATTAGGCCAACACTGTGGCTGATGCTATAGTTTAACATGTATTCTCAAGATTTGGAGTATCAACTGAACTTCACTCTGACCAGGGCCGCACTTTCAAGCCAACTTATTTCAGAAGGCGACATCAATTCTGTAAATGAAGAAGACACGGACTGCAACTTTGCATTTTCAGTCAAATGGGATGGTCGAATGGCTAAATTATACCATAGAACAATATACGGCTATTTTTACAGTAGATAATCAAATGGGACTCCAAGGGGCCTCTAATTCTTCTCGTATAAAGGTGTGCTGTTCATTAAGCTACAAGGGTAACAACTTCGAAGATGCTTCACCTTCCAAGTGATCTGCTGTTTGGGAGACCAACAGAAGTAGAGAAGACTGCTTCACCAATGGTGTATACCAGTACACTGTGTCGCAAATTGGACAGTATCCATGACTTAGCTCGGCAACATTTAAAGGTCAACAGCGACTGGATGAAAACGAGGTATGATCGGAAGGGACCTGAAGAGACATTTCAAGAAGGGTAGCTGGTATAGTTGCATAACCCACAGCGACGAAAAGTATTAGTTCCAAAACTACATAAATGCTGGGAAGGCACTTACCAAATTGACATGAAGATAAATAACTTTTACCGGATTGTTCGCAAGGGCTCTCGGACAAGAAAGCCCAACGTTGTGGATATTGACAGTCTGGCTCTCTATGATGGACCAGAGACTTTGTGTCTAGTCGGGACGAACAGACTTGAGGATAAGGACAGTGTTACGAGCCGCGACTATCTTGCAAGCGGTGTAAGAAGATATAGTAGCTGCAGAGCTCTGTGTGCTTTTTACATCTCCTGTTACCTTTTGAGGTGATGTAGCAGCCACTTGCATGCCGCAATTATCGTGTGAGCAGCGTAAGCTGATATAGCAGCAGTAAGATTAAATGGTTTCGACATACACTGTGCTGCTCATGTCACCCTTCTGCGAAGTGCTGCGGTGACCATCTGCACTGCTATCTCGGGTTTCGTAAAGACTCGAATAACAACACATATAATGGCAAAATTGTTCCTATGTGTACGCTCTTCAGCAGGATACGACATCCTTCTAGGAGCTTTGAGATAACTCGCCAACACTTCTACGATAGCCTAGGACAGGAGGTGGAGAAACCAACATTTAATTTAATTTTCTAAATGATGATTCACATTCGGAGGTTCAGAGAAATTTTCTTTTAGTTTCAGTCAATGCGTGTGACGTTTTTAATACTATAGCAAACCCATGCAAAAATGCCTATAATAAGCATGCAACCCCAGGAATCTTCTTACTTGAGTCTGATCAGTTGGCTGCGGCCAGTCTATGATTGCTTGTGTGGATCTGTTTTATCCCTTCAGCCGACACTACATGTCTCAGGAATTTCAATTTTCTTGAAAGATATTAGACATTTTGGGAACTAGCTTCAAATTAGCTGCTATTACTTTCTAAAGCACTGAATCAAGACGTGTCAGGTGTTCTTCGAATGTCTTCCCTGTGACCACATTGCCATGAAAATTAACCTGACAAACATCCATTCGTTCTATCGTCGCTGGAACAAAACATAGTCCAAAAGGCATAACCTTGAATTGCCAAGTTCCTTTTCTTGTACTGAATCGGTAGCATTCTCTATATCCTCTGGGGCCACTTCATATTGCCAGTAACTGCATTTCATGTCCAAGGCTGAGAACCGTTGGGGCCCAACCAGGCTACGCAAAGTGTCGTCCGTCCGAGGAAGTGGGTAACCGTCTTTCCTGGTCATATCATTCAGCCACCAGTATAGTACACAAAAACCTGTTGATCCATATTTCTTCTTAACCAACACAATGGGAGATGACCATGGGTTGGTCTATGATTCTTTCATATCTAGATCCTACATTTCTTTCAGAATGCCATCTACCATCTTATGTGAGGCCAGAGGCAGACACCTACGAAATTGCTTGATATATTCGGCTTCTCTTGTATCAATATAGTTGCATGCAAAGGTTGTCCTACCAAGATCATGTGTACCACATGCTTGTCGCACCTCCCTGTCAGCAATGGCATCAATGAAGAACCCAACGGCAATCACATTTCGCTCCTCCACTGGACACCCCTCAAGTGACAGATGGGTTAATCTCACAGTGTCCTGCCAAAGTTCCTGAAGTTTCTCTCCATGTCGCTGGCTGCGACTTCAAAGTTGGGCATGGTGAGCATGTCGTAAGTAGCAGCCCCCTAAGCGCAGCTCCAGGGCAGAAACTATTGTTGAATACTCCAGGTGATGTCGTTCAGGCAGAGATTGGAGTATACTGTGTGCAGGACATTTCAACACTTGCAAGGTAGTAGTCACGCTGTTCTTCTGTCCAATCATTCAAGGCTGCAACAATCTTATATTGGTGCTGATCACGACATGGAGTTTGGCCTTCACAAGGGGCAGGTTTGATTGTAACCCCCTTTCCATCCCCAGACATGACAACACCAGCTGAACTCGTGTGCTGTGACACTCCTGCCAAAGATCTATACATCACTGAGTATTTCTTGTCGTTACCCTCGTGTCTCGGATTTGGCTTCGTCGAGATGCAATCCTGTGCTGAAGGCTATGTCTTGTAGCTGTAGAAATTTCTCCCGTTCCATCCTTAAGAAACTAATCTATTCCTGCAGATCGTCTTTCACAGTACCATAAAGCGGTGTTACTTTATCCCAACTGCAGGTGACTTCAAACCACTTACAATGTTTATATTGTAGTTGTTCAGTAGATTGATTAAAATTTTAATTGGATGGTTTCAATATACAGGCTCTATCTAAATTTGACAGATAAACTTTGATATATGAAACATTATAAAAAAAATTAAGTAGAAAACCAACTGAACATGTATCGCAAAGATGGAATATTAATTGAGCAAAAAGACCTTGAAAATTGAAATCTTAAACTGTGTTTTCTGAGAAAATCGGAAACCATATGAAATAAAGGACAAAATCCAGAACATCGTTTTACGTTATCGGGATGTCATACCACAGCAAATGCTCGTTCAAGCTTTTCGCCATTATGAAAATCACAGGGGTGACGACCCTTGTATGTCGTAAATCTTTGGTACTGTCTGGATATGAAGGTGTTAGAAGACGAATAACTGACGAGCATGCTGTGCATTACAAAGAAGGTCTTGTTGCAAGTGCGTATGACACAGTTTCCGTAAAAAAACGAACATCAAGTACTTATGAAAGGCGCGTCGACATACAAGGGTAGTTACCCCTGTGATTTTCATAATGGTGGCATTGCAGCAGCCACCTGTGCAGGCGAGCAACATCAGTTGATATAGCAGCGGTTAAGATTAAAGGCGTCCGACATGCACTGTGCTGCTCATTGCTCATGTTACCCTTTTGCGAAGTACTGCGACGGCCATCCGCACGTCTATCTGAAGTTTTGTAAAATACTCAAATATCAGCAGATATCACTGCCTAGAGTTTTCCAGTGTGTAATTTTCCTCTGCGGGATGGTGTTTGAACCTGATGCGACATCCTTCTAGGAGGTTTGAGATAAAGACTTGCTGCAAGACTTCTAAACTTTTAATTAAGTGTATAAAAGAGAGCTGTGCTAGAGAGAAAAGAGTTTTTGCCGGTAGGCGTCTGATGTGAGTTGTGGTGATAGTGATGGGTTGTGAGAAGATCTCTTAGAGTGTTCAGAGATTGTTGCTGTAAGTAGTGCGACAAGGCAGTTTCGGGGCCTCAAGAAGACCATTGGTGTGTTTCTAGTTATGACATTGGGTCCACCATTAGTAAGTGGTCAGAGAGAAATTTCATGTGACTGCGATTTTATTATTTTATATTTATAACCTTAATGAAAATTAGTAGTTATTTGTTTTGACTTTTTATTTGATATTAATTAATCATTAGTGACATACAGACATATTTCTGGCATAGATAGATGTAAATTAATTAGGATAGCATTGTTTAATTTATTTAATCAAAGACCTCAAGTCCTTAGTGTACTTAGCCCGAAATTGTAACAATATGAAAAATTATTTGTCATGGAAAAGAGGTGATGCACGGTGGTGATTATGAAAGGTTCACTGTGGAGTGTAGATCCTGCAAATCATATAAAACTGTGATCTGCTCACTTCAGAAATAAACAGCTAACACTGCATTAGTTTTCCTGTCTCTGATTGTATGGCTGTGGTCGCTTGACACTTTGACTGTGTTAGTAAGTTTCGCTTCTGTGACAAGGAGAATTTCGAACATTATGGTTATCCTTTCGTCAGTGACGACGAGCTGATCATGTCGACGACTTCGTCAGCAGTGAAGACAAGAACTTCAGGCAGAGATGACGACTACTTTGACCGTGAACGAACTGTTTTCCTCATTCAGGATTTGGTTTGTGAAATCTGTGAAATTTGACTTCAAAATACTTTACATTAAAACAATATGTATTTTAAAGGCTATACCCATACACCCAATTTGGCAAAAATATTTAAGAAAAAAGGTTCATAGAATTGCTCATGATACTGGACTCCGAAGAAATTTGAGACATGTTAAGTGATAAAATATCCACATTTATTATTGTACAAGTAGAAAATACACTATTTACAATAATATACATTAAATTTTACAATTGTAGAAAATACATGAGATTCAAGAATAAACAATCAATTGTACAAAAATGATTCTTCACGAAGTTGTGCTCCACAATTTTCAAATAATGATAGGCCACTTGTGAAACTTACCTATTTTGGAGTTGGGGACGTGATGAGTAAGTCAGTGATTGATAAGCAAAACATCTGTCATACACAGTTGAACAACTATTTAATAAGTAAAGCAAGTACTGAGACATTCACTCTGGCTACAGTTTATCAAGAAACATCAGTTTACGGGTACAGATTTCATTTACATATAATGCGCAACTGTGAACACACAGATACTTTCCCTGTAACAACGTGGTTACTCTCTAGTACATATATTCTTAAAATGCTGCAGCACGTTACCAGTATATCACAGACCACAACCAGCAAACTGCTGGTGCCAGGCCAGGCTGTGTTGCCAGAGACAGAAAGTACACTAGACCCCCGATTTTACGAATACTCACGGTTCCTCTCATCGCATTCGTAAAATCAATAGTGACTTATCACCCCCCCCCCCCAACTGTAACGTAAAATTTTAAAATTGCATTTTTTCTGCAAAGTGTCTCTAGTCGGGCCCCGACTCCCGTAGCGTTTTACGGGAAATTAATTAACCTAATAATGTAAACATAAATAGATATCAGCAAAAACGTCACACTGTTGAGCGGTAGATATGACCGACCTTTGTCCCTAAAAATGAGAAAATCGAGATTCCGAGTGTCTTCTCTCGAGCGAATAGCCCGACTTCCGTAGCATTTAACGGAAAAATAAAGTGATAGTTGACATATAAATTTATATCAATAGGCAGACATCTTACGATCAAAAAAACATTGCTAAACAATATACATGACCGATCCTTGTCCTAAAAAAATGAGAAAATCGAGATTCCGAGTGTCTTCTCTCGAGCGAATAGCCCGATTTCCGTAGCATTTAACGAAAAAATAACTCAAGTGATAGTCGAAATATAAATTTATATCAATAGGCAGACGTCATATAATTAAAAGAACGCCGCTAAACAATAAATATGACTGACCCTTGTCCTAAAAAAAATTAGAAAATCGAGCTGTCGAGTGCCTTTTTGCGAGCGAAATAAAGTAGGCATTCATTACTAGCACAATGCCCTTGTAAATTATTCACCAAAGAAAGAAGGAAAAAGCGGATGTATATATTCATTGCGCAGTTATATATAACCTAACGTTAAAACAATCCTTCGACGTTTAATAAATTGTACACGAACGACACGAACGTACATACAAGTAGTGTGCAGTGGGGACAGATAGCACCAAAGACGATACAGCGCAACTGTACGAACGTTCACAAGATGGAAGATAGATAGCGGCACCGTACCATGTACCTACGTTCAATGTTCTAAAAACGCCATTTTGTGACGTTCTTACCTAAAATCGTGAGAATTACATGTATAACTGGTTGCAAATAATCACTTTCACAGTCAGTATATGCGGTAAAAATAAATTAGGAGTTCCGGGATTACGTAATACACGATCGTCTATTTATTTTTCAAGTCCGACATAACCATAGTGGAGACAAATGTTTCTACACGTAGCTGATCGGTAGCGCTATTATCGTGCTCACTTGTGTAAGGCACGTTTTACGACACGAAGTAACACTTTTTAAGCAAATTATGCGCCAAGTTAATTATTTTAAGTATGTATGGTGTTAACCCAATAAAGAAAAATAATTTCACGTTATTATTTATAGGGTTCGTGTAAAAACGTAAACACATTCGGCGATAGGCGTGAGATATATGACGTCGTGAAACAGCCTAGGAGGAGACTATACTACAGTTAAATGAGCATATGCGCATGCGCTGGAACTTTGCGGCTATAGTACGACCTCAATATAGATCCAACTACGTCGTAGTTGATGGAGACAGGCCGGCCGGCTTGGCACAAGCGCCGCCGCCGCCGCGCGGTTTTCAAATTATCACTCTCGCATTTTTTAACCGATTTTCACTATTTTTTTTATTTTTAATATTGTAACTTACTAAGTAATAACTGCAACTCTACAATTCATATTTTAATGCCGCAAATTAGATAATATATGTTTTATTCATTGTCAATGTAATTCCTTAAAATTTTTTTGTCATAGAATTTTGTTATTTTTTGAGGGTTACTGGGATTGTATTCGTAGAATCGCTACCTTCGTTAAATCCAGGGTTCGTAAAATCGGGGGTCTAGTGTAACTGTATGGGTGAGGAGATGAAAGAGCTGGAGAGGTAGAAGACGAGGCACATGTGAAAAGTGTCAACAATGCACTACATGGGGTGAGAAAAGGAAATGGCCTACTGTAGGCATGTGTCTGCCTACTGCTGGACATTAGCACAGCATGTGTGAATCTCCAGATATGTATCTGTGGTAAAGTCAAAAGCCTAAATGGTACGCTCTCCTCCATCCCTTTGCTGCAGACTGCAGTGTCACTCTTTTTGTATCCCCAGGAGTTAAGAGGGTAGTGTGTCAGCTTGGTATTCTAGAATACAAGGAGGGATAAAACTGCATCAGAAAGCATGCTGAGATAACGTGTTCTGGTTGCCAAGTAACCACCTTTTCCAATTCTTCTTGGTGAAAAAAGTGGAGAGGAAGAAATTGAGGTTGCACCAGGTCGTCATGTTTTAAAAGTGCAGCTGCATGACGTTTTTTATTTTTGTTACTAGTATTGGTATACTGTAGTCGTAGAAGCATTCAGAATAGCCGAGAGGAAAAAAATATATGGCTAAGAGAGAGAAAAAAAACGACAATTTGGTTTTGACAATGATTTATCTCAGCACTAACAACTGTCATTAAAATGTGGTTCCACTGTCAGTAGGCTTCAAACACTATTAATACCCAACAGATTTCTAAAACACAATTAAGATCCAATAGACTACATATTAGTGTCACAACACTTAGTGTACTGCAATACCAAATAATATTAATCTAATTGGTTGAGCTATAATAGGAACTTTACACATTAAAAAAAAGAAAGATGCATACTTCTAAAGTAACAAAAAAACATTTCGATTTAGATGCTCCCATAATAGTGTATCAAAATATAAGGCCGGTACACCTTGAGGTTCCCAAACTGCTCGCGAGCAGCATACTCACCAGTTTGTGCTGTGTCCCGAGCAAATCCGGTGTTAGAGAACCTTCCCTGCTATTAGCAAACTATTATCCGCTTGTTATAGGTCCCTTGTTGGTTTCGGCTGTCCAAAGGGTTGCTGGAGTTATGGTGAAACAAATTTTTAATGTCAAACACGATGCAGCGTACACAAGTAATTCGCAACCCCCTTATAAGTGTACACTGCATAAGTGTAAGTTATCTTACTCTTTCTTACAAAAATTCAAGACAAAATTTTTTATTCAGACTTTTTGGAGGTGTAGCAACTAAAACCTTATAACATATGCACATACACATGCATACACTCATAAAGAGACATACTAAACAGCAAAATTGCAACTGCAGCTATATTCCTGAGCTCACAAGGTTCTCATTGCAACCTGAAACTGGTTGCTGGAAGGGACCAAAAAATCTAAACAACAATGTTTCACAAGCAGTAGCAGCCGGCACACCCAGTTTTCTGTGAAGCATTTTTGTAAAATATTTAAAACATTCTTGTGTGTTTTGTAGTGACAGTACAGTTTGAAATGTTCGTCTAACCAATCACAAATGCACTGAGTTTTTATCCTGTGAAGCTGCGATGTTGCAACACTGTATCGTGCACAATGGAGCTGTGCTCTTCTCTCGGTCTTTCTACGCATGTGCACGACAATATGACTTCGCCTCTTATGGAAGTTTTAACATTTAAGAAGAGCACAGGTCAGACTGTGCTCATGCCTGTTGATCACGGAAACGGTTACTTATTTCACCTCTTGGTGGCAGCATCTACTGGCACAGCTAGTGTTACATCCCCGCAACTATAAAACTCCTCGTTAGATGCCAACAGCTACGCTTTATCTAATACCCGGCCAAACAAACATTCTGAGCAAAAATGTGACATGTTACTTGAGCAAACTAGGGAGGAGACGATGTGGTTTTAAATGTAAAACTAATGTCAGTAATACAGAATGCAGATAATGAATGTATATTCGCAAAGTGTTTTTACATATTGAATCCAAGAAACGAAATATTACTCAATAACCTTACGTAGGGCGTTACGAATAAAGAAAATATTAGTTATCATTTAATTGCTGAAAATGGTAACTTTACAATTAAATTTAAAGTAGGTAGAAAAATATACATACTTAATGATTATTAAAGAGTTATATTGAAATTTGCCAGGAAATTAAATAAAGGGAAATAAAACAACTATCAGTGCTAGTAATGAAATTTTAACCCACGTTTTGTACTATGAAAAGTTTAGTAAAACAACATCAACTTTAATGTGTAGAAACAATTTTTACAAATTTTAAATTAAATATTTTCTTTCTTACATTATTTTTTGAGACAATGTGTGAACACCCATAATCTGACTTCACCGGCCGCTACTGCTCACAAGGCTGAAAAAACAAAAGAATGTGAGTTATTGCCATATGCAATTCACCTGTTTTTGGTGCATATGACAAGCAAGTCTCATGTTATCAAACTTCCCAAGTTCTTGAACACATGCACATCAATTTTTTTTTTTTTAAATCCTGAAACACATTTAACTATGTACATCAAATATAATAAGGCAGAAAGTTACGCCTGCAAGACAAAAGTGATGCAGACGACAGTGTTGTGTGCAGTCCATAGGCCAGCTGTGAGCCACGCAGCTGAAACAGTTACACAGTCTTGTTGGAGCCAGGCTTCATCCTGGCAATGGTGCACTGAGGGCAGTACCACTTGCCCTTCGGTGGTGTCAGGACACCCACACAGTTGTAGTGGAACCATTCAATCTGGCACTGCCAACAAACCCACAAACAATGTCGCATAAAACTTTTTTAACTACAAATACTGAGGCACTTTGAATGCTCGCAGTTAGCATTAGTGATGTTTGAATTAACAAAAGCTTTGTAAAATCTCTAAATTTTTAAAACTTTTCTACGCTGTTTATTTTTGACATAAGAAACATTTTCATTGCTACCGAAACTTGTTCTTACCAGTGGACTTGATATTAAATTTAGTTTTATGTACGTAACGATAATTTTTAACTAACAATTTAAAAATTATTTTGAATTATCATCTCATCCCAATAGGAAAGAAAACCACTTTTAATTAATGAAAAATTTGTATCGGAGATGTTTGTATTAACACAGTTTTACTGACAAAATTGTCCATATCACTTTAAATTAGAGCTGTGGCATTTTAGTGACAATTTCTTCTTTTCTTTGTTGTCAAGTAGCCCTAGGTTGGATTTCTCAAGCCAAATAAGACATTAGTAAATAGGAATTTAAACAACATTGCTAATTGAGAAAGATGCAATACCTCTCCATTATCTATTACTTGTTAGGTACCAGTATATAGATTATGTTAAAATTCTCGAAAACTAGCCGTAAAAATGGATGTAGAAACAGTGAGGATGCTTTGTACTTTAACAAAAATTACTTCTATAATTATTTTTCTGCTTTAAAATTCAATAATTTTAAGTACAAAATTACAGTCCCGAGCACTTTGAATTAACAATAAAAACAAATTTCTACACATCTATGTGACAGTTGTACAATAGTACCTGTTCTTTTTTAGCATTTAAAAACTACACATTCTCAAAATAGACAAAAATAGTCTCTCGCAGCCAAGACAGTTGCCTACTTCAGAGACCTGGCAAGAGCAAGGAAAGGGATTCACATGTTAAATTATATTCTGTGAAGATGCCACCACCAACGTTTTGTTCATCGAGGTGCATACCAGATTACTATGAGATATTTAAGCTTTTTTTTTATACCCTGAAAACTATGAGCAAACAAGTATTTCCATGGAGACAAAACACTCGAGAACACACACTCCTAAATTTTTTTCCAACAAAGTATTTTTATTCCTGTAGCAGTGTTCTATTTTAAATGTATAAAAAAGATTTTGTATGAAAGTGATATTATAAAAGATTCACGCCCCAATAAAAAAAATTTTAAATGTAAATTATTATCCTTTCTCTCGTCATGACTTAGAGGTGATCAGAAAACATCTTTAAGGCAGCTCCCTACATAGACTGCATTTGTGTATGTGAGGCAGAAAATCGATAAAGCGCCAAGGTTGCTGTCGGTCGGTACACGTACCACAGTTTCACAGGGTTCCCACAGATATATTAAAATGAATTTCCCTGACTTTCCCTGACCAATCATTAAAAATTTCTCTGACCATAATTAATATCAATAACAACAACACACCTATACAACAAACTTTTTTTTGCAGCTTCCACCATCCCCACAGCTGCCCATCACTCTCCTTTTAAGCAAAATATATTTTATATAACAATTTAAATAGGTAACATTGAAATAAAGACATATAAACTAAGTTGCGGATGCCATATTTGACTATCTGAAAACTTACACTTAATATTAATAATAATAATATTATTAATATTATTAATAATAAAACACCAAAAATACGGATAAAAAGACCAGAAAAATTAACACGTAAAAGAGAAAAAGTGGCCTTCACAACAGAAAAAAGTGCAGGCTGTGAAGAGAGCAGTTTAATATCATACTGGGAACATTTTCACTGACTTTCTGCTCTCTTAGGGTAACATTCCCTGACCCACAGGGTTTCAAAACATGTTTCCCTGACTTTCCCTGACCAAGTTAATTTCCCCTGACTTTCCCCGACTTTCCAGGTCTGTGGGAACCCTGTTTCACCTCTACGCACAAGCTACCTATTCAACGGGCATGCAGAACTTTGCTGGTAATCATTTTCCTATGCGTCTTTAAGAAGTGACCATATCATTTTATCTGCGGAAAGTGTAGTTTAAAGTCCGGCGTGTGCTTCTAAATCAGCTTTTTTCGAATCTGGTTGGTATATTCCGAGATAAACTGGACTGAAAAAGTAGTTTTTTAGCAATTTTGGTAGGCCCGAAAATCATATTTAAAATATGAGTACCGAAATTATAAACTTATAGCGGCATACACTGAAGCGCAGTTTTTTTCGTAGACAAACCATTTTGATGTGCGCCAAATAGTTTCGTCAAAGAATGAATACTCTCTACAACGCATTTCAAGAGCAGGTAAGGAACCCCCTTAAGCTCCCATGTACGTAGAGCAGCCAGAGAAGAAAGACTTCACTCACATCCTTGTTGTCGCAGGCTACCATGTTGCCATAGGAAACCTGGTTGCAGGTGCAGTATGTGGGTTCACTTGGGGTGGGACCTATACCCAGCCAATCAGAGATGCCTTCAACAGGAGCGACAAAGCTTTGCAACGTGGGAGCTCTGGCTGCACCCTTCCTGTTGACAGACACATTTCTACTTACATGTAACTAAATAAACAATGCACTAACTTAATTTATATCCTACATTTCTATCGCCAGGAGTTATATGTGTTTGCTCATTTTTCAGTCCGGGAAAGTTTCCAATACTACTTGATTTGATACACTTGAATTTGTAACATAATTTCACACTTTGCGACATTTGGCTAGAAATCTTTCCTGGACTGGTAAGTTTTTCTGAGAGCATAGATGGTTAAGCAATCATAGCATGATTGACAGATCACACTTTAAACATATGAACTTCAAAATTTCAACGAATTCTAACTATGGAATACGAAGTCATAATTCTTACTTTTGAAGCAGCTCAAATGTAAGGTCGTAGAACCAATAAAACATCTAAGAAAAAATTCTCAGCATATTTGTCATGTCCTTAATTTTTTTACAGAACACTGAGATGACATCACCCCCAAAATTGTGGATATATTTCGAATGAAAGTAATTGAATGGAATTAGTACAGTAGAAATGTGGAGCAAGAACCTCTCTTTGCTCAGGTGTAAGCCACCACAGAACATCCATGTGCAGCAAAAAACTGCATAGCATGTTCCCTGCTCTTGCAAGCTACGTACAGTCTTGGCATGTCACACTTTGCTGACCACCGGAGCCACAAAGCAGACAGAGACCAGCTCAAGACACCAATCCCAACACGCTTAAGGATACTGCCCTATCTAAGAGACCTCGTGTGTGAAATGAAAATAGACCTTCGTTTGCAAGGCTTTAATTCGCAAAACATTACTATCCGTACATGAAAAACTATCTTTTCATTGTTCTGCATAACATTTCACAGATACGAGTGACAAGGAGAAATAAGTTTCACCACATTCACCCCATATTATTTAAAATTAGCGATAGTCTGACAAATAATTAGGGGAACATTTGTTTCGACTAGAACGCTGAACTGGAGTGATACCAGCCTCCTCTTGTACCCCGACGGAAGTGATGTCGGCCTCCTCTTGTATTCTCTCCAAGGCAACTTCAGTTTCTGTAAATGTTCCTTCTGGAACAACTTCGTTTGGAATGTTTGAAGGATGCTCTCCTGTCTTCAGCTCCAACATCGAATCTCTACCAATCTCACTTCGTACTCCAGTATGTTGCAGAGTAACATTTCCTCTCGGAGCTAGATGACGTAAAGATACAGTTGTTTCTTTGCCATCTGGGAGTCTTACATGTGCATACTGAGGGTTAGCCTCTATCAACTCTACTTCCTCAACGATGGGATCATACTTGCTCTGCCTGACGTGTCGTTTTTTAAGTATTGTTCCTGGAAAAGCCAACCAAGTAGGAACGGAAATACCGCTGACAGATCTTCTAGGATAGTTGAACATTCGCTCGTGTGGAGTAGAATTAGTAGCTGTGCAAAGTAGGGAACGAATTGAGTGTAATGCATCAGATAGTACAGATTCCCATTCAGTTGTTTTCATTTATTTTGATTTCAGAGCCAGCAGTACTGATTTCCAAATAATACCATTGTTATCTTTCGACCTGTCCATTGCCTCGAGGATTATAACCAGAAGTACGGCTGGTGGCAATTCCCCTTGAATGTAGGAAGGTTCTCAGCTCATGTGACATAAATGAAGAGCCCTGATCCGAATGTATATAGGCAGGCATACCAAAAATTGTAAATAGTTCCCACAAGCACCTGATAACAGTGGATGCTGTCATATCAGTACAAGGAAAAGCAAAAGGAAACCTAGAGTACTCGTCCACTACTGTCAGCATATAGTGATTTTTAGAACTTGAAGGCAATAGACCTTTGATGTCAATGTTTAGTCTTTCAAAGGGGCTGGTGGCCTTAATAAATTTACCAGAATATTCTCGACAAAATCTAGGTTTCAATACAGCGCATGTGGGACAAGACGATGTCATCTTGCGGATGTCCTCAATGGAACATGGTAAATTTCGGCATCTCACGAAATGAACCATGCGGGTCACACCTGGATGGCACAGAGAACTATGAAGATCTAGTAATGGGCTTCCAGAGGTAGAACCACAGATCCTTGATAGAGTATCTGCAACTGTATTTTCTTTACCAGGGCGATATACAATATCATAGCTGAAGCAAGACAACTCTATACGCCATCTCACGATTTTATCATTTTTTATTTTGCTTGCATTCGTATTGTCAAACATAAATGAGACAAACTTCTGATCAGATACAAGTTGGAAGTGGTGTCGTAACAAATAATGCCTCCATTTCTTTAGGGCTTCCACTATAGCATATGCCTCCTTTTCAACTGACGAATGTCTCTCCTCAACCTTGGATAGGGTTCTTGAGAAGAATTCAACAGGTCTCCCATTTTGATTAAGTACAGCAGCAATGGCATGGTCTGATGCATCAGTTTCCACAACGAAAGGAATATTGTCATCTACAGCTGGCACTACTGAATTCGCAACTTCAACTTTTAGAATATCAAAAGCATCCAATGCTTCCTTTGGGAGGGGAAAAGATTTGCAATGTGCGAGAGGGTAAATCTTGTCAGAGAACCGTGGAATCCATTTAGAATAGTGAGAAAACATGCCAACTACTCGGCGCAATGAAGAAATGTCATGAGGCGGAGCAAGGGATAACAATGGTTGTAATCTTTCAGGGTCAGGTTTGATTGTACCCTGTCCTACTGTATAACCCAGCAGGTTTATTGTTTCAACAGAGTAGACACATTTTTCCTCATTTAGAGTCAGATTATACTTGCGAACCGCTTCCAGAAATTTTTGAAGATTTTTGTCGTGCTTTACTTGATCTCGACCACACACAGTAACATTATCGATATAAGCAAAAGTGTCTTCCAGACCTTCTTGTTGGATAATATTGTCAGTAACCCGTTGAAAGCTAGCAACTCCGTTTGTAACTCCAAATGGAATTCTTCGAAACTGGTAGAGTTTGCTGCAAGCTTGAAATGCGGTGTAGGACTTTTCTTCATCTTTAATGGGAATCTGGTGATAAGCACTGTGTAGATCTAAAGTACTAAACACATGAAAAGTTGCAACTTTGTTCACAATGTCTTCAATTCTCGGCAAGGGGTAGGCATCAAGTAATGTGAAACGGTTTATTGTCTGTGAATAGTCAATCACCATCCTTTTCTTGTGATTTTCATTTCCAGTGGGCACGCCATGGAGACCGACTAGGTTCAATAATTCCTTCCATTATAAGTCGCTTAACCTCAGATTCTATAAATTTCATATCTTCTTTAGTGTACTTCCTAGACTTATCAGCGATAGGCATACAATTAGGAGCCAGATTCTCGAACAGTGAAGGCGGTGGTACTTTCATCTTAGCTAAACTGCAAAATTTCAAAGAGGGTTTTGTACCTCCAAAAGTTATTTCGACGCTCTTATGCTGTTCTCGAAGTATAGCTAATATTGCCCTTTCATAAATGTACCCATGTATCTCCAGAGTGACTGTACAGTATCCCAGAATGCTTGGACACAGCGAGGTGGTAGTCATTAAAACCTCTCCTGTTGCAGGATTTACTTTGAGATTACATTTATTTACGATTTCTTGATTCAAAAAACTCTCTGAGCTACATGTGTCTACTAGAGCGCTCACGCATATGCCATTTATGGTTGATTTAGAAAGACAAGATGGAGAAGAAGCCGCAGTGGTTCTTGCAATTGTAGAAATTGATGCTGAAGAAGGAGGAGCATTCGATGACTTTACATACCTTTGAGAAGTGGCCTTTCTTACCACACTTGTGACATTTCTCTCTTGGGTGTCTACTGTTGCCACAAAAGAAACATTTCACATATTTTACACTTGAAGATGACTGAATTATATGTGAGCCGTTACCAACATGCGTATCTTCAAATTCTCTCTGAGTAACTGCAGCATTTATAATGTTCGGTGGTTGAGAAAAAAATTCAGTATTTTCCTTATGAGAAGCAGCATTTAGAAAGTTTGCAGGTTGAAGAAAGCATTCAGAATTTTTCTGAGCCATTTCCAATGCCCTAGCTTGGTTAAAAGCAGTTTGGAGATCAAGCTTATTTTTTTTTTATGAGGCATTGTCTTATATAAGCAGACTGTAGCCCAGCAATAAAGGCATTTCTTATACTTTTGTTTCAGTATTCATCTGACGATACTGCTCGGAAATTACAATCTTTACTTAACTGTTTCAGTATCTGGAAGTACTGATCTAAAGATTCGCCCATTTATTGTTTCCTAGTAGCAAGTACTATATATCTAGCAAAAACTTCATTTTTAGGCTTTACATACAATGCCTGTAAAATTTCTATAGCAGCATCGTAGGAACTACAATCTGCTATGTGCTCATATACAAATGGGGACACATAGTTTGTCAAAAGATCAAGCTTACCTACTTATTTCAAATCGCAGCAAGAATTCATGAAATTGGAAAATGTCTTGTGCCAGTGTAGCCTTTGTTTAGAAGCAATGCTGGAACTCGGATCAGCACCAAACCTTTCTGGGCGTAATAACTTGTCCATTCTTAATTATGATATTGTTTTGCGAATTAAATTGAAATTAAAATAGACCTTCGTTTGCAAGGCTTTAATTTGCAAAACATTACTATCCTTACATGAAAGACTATCTTTTCATTGTTCTACATAACAGTTCACAGATATGAGTGACAAGGAGAAATAAGTTTCACCACAGTGTGTGCAAAGGTACCGGTTTTACATATACAGTATATAAAATTACATTAGTCACTTGTCAAACCTACATATGCCCCCAGTGAAAGTTCTGTCGATCTCGGTGCAGTCAACATCGCTACAGAGTCTTTAATCAGTCTTTCTAATACCCCAAAATTTTTAACAAATTTTGTACTTTAGTGCTCACTAACACTCAAAATCAACTACAGCACAACTTCTTTATAATGCCACCTTACGGTTCCCAAGAATACAATATTTACAAAGGGGTTTTACTGTATTATACAATCCCATTGTTCACGAGGAAAGGGTTGTTATAGAGAGGTGGTTGCAACATAAAGGGAATTTATAGAGGGGTTTTACTATACTCATATTTTGCAATGGAGGGAAAATAAAAACATAACATTAAAATTCAGTACAATTTTGTATTTCATTTGCACTTTATTACATTAACACTGAGTGAAAAAAAAAATGTCTGTAGTTTTTCATACCAGTTGGTGCTTTGAATTTTTAAAATTTTTTAAAATATATTTTGTACACTGCTTCTGATTTATGGAAAAAATGGACATTAAGCAAAATACAGTTATTCTTACTGCTTTGCAAGGATCAAGGTTGGAAATTTTGTCTATAAAGGGCACAAGAAAAACAATCACTTTTACAATACCTAAATATATTTTACTACAAATTCAATTGTGAAAATATATGGTGTGTAAGGTGAAGACATGCAGTATGCAAGTAAATACAGTAAGTACGTGTGGCAATCTATTGTACACGAGTACTTACAGGGTTTACTCAAAAAACACTTCAGAACACAAAGTACCGTAGTAGATTGGCACACATACAGTAATATTATTACTGTATTTACGTACTTGCATGTCCTCAATTTACAAACCATATATTTTTATGATTGAATTCGTAGTAAAATATATTTAGTATCATAAAAGTGGTTGTTTGTTTGAGGCCCTTTAAAATGGATATTTGTCTCAGTGCCCTTTACCTAACATGGTTGCTTTGCCTTGAGAGTATAGAAATGATTGTTTTGCCTCAAGAGGATAAAAGTGTTTGTTTTGTCTTAGGAGCACAAAAGTGGTTTGTTTGTCTCAGGAGCATAAAAGTGGTTGTTTGTCTCAGAAGCATAAAAGAGGTGGTATGTCTCAGAAGCATAAAAGAGGTGGTATGTCTCAGAAGCATAAAAGAGGTTGTTTGTCTCAGGAGCATAAAAGTGGTTGATTGTCTCAGGAGCATAAAAGTGGTTGTTTGTCTCAGGAGCATAAAA
>PNEQ01125030.1:0-24109 GCA_003012365.1 Medauroidea extradentata
AGTGGTGGTAGTAGTGGTGGTAGTAGTAGTGGTGGTAGTAGTAGTGGTAGTAGAAGTAGTGTTAGTAGAAGTGGTGGTAGTAGTGGTGGTAGTATTAGTGTTGGTGGTAGTAGTAGTGGTAGGAGTGGTGGTAGTAGTAGTGGTAGGAGTGGTGGTAGTAGTAGTAGTGGTGGTGGTGGTAGAAATAGTGGTAGTAGAAGTGGTGGTAGTAGTAGTAGTGGTGGTAGTAGTAGTGGTGGTGGTAGTAGTGGTAGTGGTAGTAGTGGTGGTGGTAGTGGTAGTAGTGGTAGTAGTAGTGGTGGTAGTAGTAGTGGTAGTAGTAGTAGTGGTAGTAGTAGTGGTGGTAGTAGTGGTAGTAGAAGTAGTGGTAGTAGAAGTAGTGGTAGTAGAAGTGGTGGTAGTAGAGGTGGTAGTATTAGTGGTGGTGGTGGTAGATGTGTTGTAGGAGTGGTGGTAGTAGTAGTGGTAGTAGAAGTGGTGGTAGTAGTAGTGGTGGTGGTAGTAGTGGTGGAAGTAGTAGTGATGGTGGTAGTAGTGGTATAGTAGTGGTGGTCGAAGTAGTAGTGGTGGTAGTAGTAGTGGTGGTAGTATAAGTGGTGGTGGTAGTAGTGGTGGTAGTAGTTGTAGTAGTAGTGGTGGTAGTAGTAGTGGTGGTAGTGGGGGTAGTAGTGGTGGTGGTAGTGGTGGTAGTAGTGGTGGTGGTAGTAGTGGTAGTGGTAGTAGTAGTGGTGGTAGTACTGGTAGTAGTAGTGGTAGTAGTGGTGGTAGTGGTGGTAGTGGTGGTGGTAGTAGTGGTGGTGGTAAAAGTGGTGGTAGTAGTAGTGGTAGTAGTAGTGGTGGTAATAATGGTGGTAGTATTAGTGGTAGTAGTAGTGGTGGTAGTAGTAGTGTTGGTATTAGTAGTGGTGGTAGTATTAGTGGTGGTGGTAGTAGTGATGGACGAATTGGTGGTAGTAGTGGTGATAGTAGTAGTAGTGGTAGTAGTAGTGTAGGTGGTAGAAGTAGTCGTGGTAATAGTAGTGGTGGAAGTATTAGTGGTTGTAGTAGCAGTGGTGGTGGTAGTAGTAATGGTGGTGGTAGAAATAGTAGTGATAGTGTTAGAAGTGGTGGTAGAAGTAGTAGTATTAGTAGTAGAAGTGCTAGTAGTATTGGTGGTGGTGGTAGTGGTAGTAGTGGTGGTAGTAATAGTGGTGGAAGTAGTAGTGGTGGTGGTAGTAGTAGTGGTAGTAGTAGTGGTGGTGGTAGTAGTGGTGGTTGTATTAGTGGTAGTAGTGGTGGTAGTAGTAGTGGTGGTAGTAGTAGTGGTGGTAGTCATAGTGGTGGTAGTATTAGTGGTGGTGGTAGTAGATGTTGTAGAAGTGGTGGTAGTAGTGGTGTTAGTAGTAGTGGTAGTAGTGGTGGTAGAAGTATTAGAGATAGTGGTTGTAGTAGTGGTGGTAGAAGTAGTAGTGTTAGTAGTAGTAGAAGTGCTAGTATTAGTGGTGGTAGTATATTTGGTGGTAACAGTAGTCTTGGTGGTAGAAGTAGTGGTAGTAGTAGTGGTGGTACTAGTAGAAGTGGTAGTAGTAGTGGTGGTGGTAGAAATAGTAGTGATAATGGTTGAAGTAGTGGTGGAAGATGTAGTAGTGACAGTAGTAATAGAAGTGCTAGTAGTAGAGGTGGTGGTACAAGTAGTAGTGATATTAGTAGAAGTGGTTGTGGTAGTTGTAGTGGTAGTAGTAGTGGTGGTATAAGTAGCAGTGATAGTGGTGGTAGTAGAAGTGGTAGTTGTAGTGGTAGTAGTGGTGATGGTGGTAGAAGTAATATTAGTGTTATGGGTGTTGGTAGTGGTGTTGGTAGTGGTGGTAGTAGTGGTGCTAGTAGTAGTGGTAGAATTTTTGGTGGTGGTAGTAGTAGTGATAGTATGAATAGTAGTGGTGGTGGTAGTAGTAGTGATAGTAGTAGTAGAGGTGGTAGAAGTAGTAGTATTGATAGTAGTAGTAGTAGTGTTGGTGGTAGTAGTGATGGTAGTAGTAGTGGTGGTAGTAGTAGAAGTAGTAGTAGTGATAGTGGTAGTAGTAGTGGTAGTAGTAGTGGTAGTAGTAGTGGTAGTAGTAGTGATGGTGGTAGTATAAGTGGTGGTAATAGTGGTGGCAGTATAAGTGGTTGTAGTACTGGTAGTAGTAGTGGTGGTAGTAGAGGTGGTTTTAGTAGTGGAAGTAGTAGTAGTGGTGGTAGAAGTAGTAGTGGTAGTGGTGGTGGTAGTAGTGGTAGTAGTAGTGGTGGTAGAAGTTGTAGTGATAGTAGTTGTAGAAGTGCTAGTAGTAGTGGTGGTGGTAGTATTAGTGCTGGTGGTAGTATAAATGGTGGTGGTAGAAGTAGTGGTGGAGGTTGTAGTGGTTGTAATATTAGTGTTGGTGGAAGTAGTAGTGGTGGTGGTAGTAGTAGTGGTAGTATTAGTGGTGCTAGAAGTAGTAGTGTTAGTAGTGGTAGTAGTAAAAGTGATAATGGTAGTAGTAGTGAAGGTGGTAGTAGTAGTGGTAGTATTAGAAAATGTGGTAGAAGTAGTAGTAGTGGTGGTAGTAGTGGTGTTGGTAGTGGTATTAGTAGTGGTGGTGGTAGTAGTAGTGGTGGTAGTATTAGTGGTAGTAGCAGTTGTGGTAGAAGTAGTAGTAGTGATAGTGGTGGTAGTAGAAGTGGTGGTAGTATTGGTGGTAGTTGTAGTGGTGGTAGTAGTGATTGTATTAATAGTGTTGGTAGTAGGAGTGGTGGTAGTATTAGTGGTGGTAGTATAAGTGGTTGTGGTAGTAGTGGTGGTAGTGGTGGTGGTAGTAGTGGTGGTAGTAGTAAAGGTAGTAGTAGTGGTGGTGGTAGAATTAGTAGTGGTAGTGGTGGTGGTAGTATTGGTGGTAGTATTAGTGGTGACAGTAGCAGAGAGTGGTGGTAGAAGTAGTGGTGGTAGAAGTAGTAGTGATAGTAGTAGAAGAAGTGCTAGTGATAGTGGTGGTAGTAGTAGTAGTGGTGGTGGTAGCATAAGTGTTGTTGGTAGTAGTTGTGTAGGAGGTTGTTGTGGTTGTAATATTAGTGGTGGTGGAAGTAGTAGTATTAGTGGTAGTGTAGTGGTAGTAGTGTTAGTAGTGGTAGTAGTAGAAGTTATAATGTAAGTAGTAGTGGTGGTAGTATTAGTGGAGGTGGTAATAGTGGTGGTAGTAGTGGTGTTAGTAGTGGTGGTAGTAGTAGTGGTAGTATTAGTGGTGGCAGCAGCAGAGGTGGTGGTAGTAATAGTGGTGGTAGAAGAAGTAGTGATAGTGGTAGTGTGGTAGAAGTAGTAGTGATAGTAGTAGTAGAAGTGCTAGTAGTAGTAGAAGTGCTAGTAGTAGTGGTGGTAGTAGTAGTAGTGGTGGTGGTAGTATAAGTGGTGGTGGTAGTAGTAGTGGTAGTGGTAGTAGTAGTGGTGGTGGTAGATGTAATAGTAGTGGTAATGGTGGTAGTAATGGTGGTAGTAGTTGTGATGGTAATATTAGTGGTGGTGGTAGTAGTAGTGACAGTTCGAATAGTAGTAGTGGTGGTGGTAGTAGTGGCAGTAGTAGAGGTGGTAGAAGTAGTAGTAGTAGTGATAGTTGTAGTAGTAGTGGTGGTAGTAGTAGTGATAGTATTTGTGATGGTAGAAGTAGTAGTGGTGGTAGTGTAGTGGTAGTAGTAAAATTGATAGTGGTAGTACTAGTGGTGGTGGTAGTAGTAGTAGTAGAGGTGGTAGAAATATTAGAAGTGATAGTGATAGTAGTAGATATGATAATGGTAGTAGTGGTGGTGGTGGAGTAGTTGTGGTAGAAGTAGATGTGGTAGAAGTAGTAGTTGTGGTATTAGTTATGGTGTTGGTAGTGGTAGTGGTAGTAGTGGTGGTGGTAGTAGTAGTGGTGGTGGTAGTAGTAGTGGTGATGGTAGTAGTAGTGGTAGTAGTAGTAGTAGTAGTGGTAGTATTTGTGGTAGTAGTAGTGGTGGTAGTAGTAGTTGTGGTAGTAGTAGTGGTGGTAGTATTAGTAGTAATGTTGGTAGTACTAGTACTGGTGATAGTAGTAGTGGTGGTGGTATAATAAGTAGTAATAGTGGTAGTAGTAGTATTAGTGGTAGAAGTAGTAGTGGTAGTAGTATTAGTAGTAGTGGTAATATTATTAGTAGTGGTGGTATTAGGAGTAGTGGTAGTTGTAGTGGTGGTGGTAGAATTAGTAGTGACATTGGTAGTGGTGGTAGTGGTATTAGTGGTAGTGGTAGTAGTGGTAGTAGTAGTAGTGGTAGTAGTGGTAGTAATTGTAGTAGTGATAGTATTGGTGGTAAAATTAGTAGTAGTGGTAGTATTAGTGGTGGTGGTACAAATAGTAGTGGTGGTAGTAGTTGCAGTGGTAGTAGTAGTAGTGGTAGTAGTAGTGGTGGTGGAAGTAGTGGTGGTAGTAGTAGTGGTGGTGGTACTAGTAGTGGTGGTAGAATTAGTAGTGGTAGTAGTAGTAGTGGTGTTAGTATTAGTGGTGGTAGTAGTAGTAGTAGTGGGGGTAGTAGTAGTGTTGGTAGTAGCTGTAGTTATAGTAGTAATAGTAGTGGAAGTAGTAGCAGTAGTAGTGGTAGTATTAGCGGTGATAGTAGTTATGGTGGTGGTAGTATTAGTGGTGGTGGTAGTGTTAGTAGTAGTAGTAGTGCTAGTTGTAGTAGTAGTGGTAGTATAAGTAGTAGTGGTGTTTGTAGTATTAGTGGTAGTAGTAGTAGAGGTGGTAGAAGTAGTATTAGTGATAGTGGTAGTAGTAGTGGTAGTATTAGTGGTGCTATAAGTATATGTTTTAGTAGTGGTAGTACTAAAAGTGATAATGGTAGTAGTAGATAAGGTGGTAGTAGTAGTGTTAGTATTAGAAAATGTGGTAGAATTAGTAGTAGTGGTGGTAGTAGTAGTGGTGGTGTTGGTATTGGTAGTAGTAGTGGTGGTGGTAGTAGTAGTGGTGGTATTATTAATGGTAGTAGTAGTTGTGGTAGAAGTAGTAGTAGTGTTAGTGGTGGTAGTAGAAGTGGTGGTAGTATTGGGGGTAGTAGTAGTGGTGGTAGTAGTGATTGTATTAATAGTGTTGGTAGTAGAAGTTGTGGTAATATTAGTGGTGGCAGTAGCAGAGGTGGTGGTAGTAGTAGTGGTGGTAGAAGAAGTAGTGTTAGCGGTAATAGTAGTGGTATTAGAAGTAGTAGTAATAGTAGTAGTAGAAGTACTAGTGGTAGTGGTGGTGGTAGTAGTGGTGCTGGTAGTAGTGGTCGTAATATTAGTTTTGGTGGAAGTAGTAGTAGTGGTAGTGTAGTGGTAAGAGTGTTAGTAGTGGTAGTAGTAGAAGTGATAATGAAAATAGTAGTGGTGGTTGTATTAGTGTTGGTGGTAGTAGTGGTGGTAGTAGTGGTGGTAGAAGTAGTGGTAGTATTAGTGGTGGCAGTAGCAGAGGTGGTGGTAGTAATAGTAGTGGTAGAAGAAGTAGTGATAGTGGTAGTAGTAGTGGTGGTAGAAGTAGTAGTGATAGTAGTAGAAGTGCTAGTAGTAGTGGTGGTGGCAGTTGTAGTAGTGGTGGTGGTAGTATAAGTGGTGGTGGTAGTAGTAGTGATAGTGGTAGTATTAGAGGTGGTAGATGTAATAGTAGTGGTAGTGGTGGTAGTAGTGGTGGTAGTAGTAGTGGTGGTAGTAGTAGTGGTGGTAGTATAAGTGGTGGTGGTAGTAGTTGTGATAGTGGGAATAGTAGTAGTTGTCGTGGTAGTAGTGGTAGTAGTAGTGGTGGTATAAGTAGTAGTAGTGATAGTGGTAGTAGTAGTGATGGTAGTAGTAGTAGTGATAGTATGATTGGTGGTAGAAGTATTAGTGGTGGTAGTGTAGTGGTAGTAGTAGAAATGATAATGGTAGTACTAGTGGTGGTAGTAGTGGTGGTAATAGTAGAGGTGGTAGAATTATTAGTAGTGATAGTGATAGTAGTAGAAGTGATAATGGTAGTAGTAGTGGTGGTAGAATAGTAGTGGTAGTAGTAGATGTGGTAGTAGTAGTAGTGGTGTTGGTAGTGGTAGTGGTAGTAGTAGTGGTGGTCGTAGTAGTGGTGGTGGTATTAGTAATGGTGGTGGTAGTAGTAGTGGTAGTAGTTGTGGTAGTAGTAGTCATTGTGGTAGTAGTAGTGGTGGTGGTAGAGTAGTAGTGGTAGTAGTAATAGACGTAGAAGAAGTAGTAGTAGTATTGGTAGTAGTAGTGGTAGTAGTGGTGGTAGTAGTAGTGGTGGTAGTATTAATAGTAGAGTTTGTAGTTGTAGTGGTGATAGTAGTAGTGGTGTTGGTATAATTAGTAGTGATAGTGGTAGTAGTATTATTAGTGGTAGAAATAGTAGTGGTAGTAGTATTAGTAGTAGTGGTAATATTAGTAGTAGTGGTGGTAGTAGTAGTAGTGGTAGTAGTAGTAGTGGTGGTGGTAGTATTATTAATGATAGTGGTAGTAGTAGTGGTAGTGCTAGTAGTAGTGGTAGTAGTAGTAGTGATAGTAGTAGTATTAATAGTATTGGTGGTAAAATTAGTAGTAGTGGTGGTAGTATTAGTGGTGGTGGTAGAAGTAATAGTGGTGGTAGTAGCAGTAGTAGTGGTAGTAGTAGTAATGGTAATAGTAGTTGTGGTGGTGGTAGTATTAGTTGTGGTGGTAGTAGTGGTAGTGGTAGTGGTAGTAGTGGTAGTATTAGTAGTAGTGGTGGTTGTAGTAATAGTGGTAGTAGTAGTGGTGGTGGTAGTGTTATTGGTAGTTTTAGAAGCAATAGTGGTGATGGTAGTAATAGTAGTGTTAGTGGTAGTAATAGTAGTGATAGTGGTAGTAGTAGTAGTAGTGGTAGTGGTAGTAGTAGTGGTAGTGGTAGTAGTAGTAGTAGTAGTTGTAGTAGTGGTTGTATTAGTAGTGGTGGTAGAATTAGTAGTAGTGGTGGTAGTAGTAGTGGTGGTAGTAGTAGTGGTGATAGTAGTTGTGGTGGTGGTAGTATTAGTGGTGGTGTTAGTAGTAGTAGTGGTAGTGGTAGTATTAGTAGTAGAGGTTGTTGTAGTAGTTGTGTTAGTTGTAGTAGTGGTGGTAGTAATAGTAGTGGTGGTAGTAATATTTGTGGTGGTAGAAGTTGTAGTAGTGGTGGTTGGTGGTAGTAATAGTAGTGATAGTGGTAGTAGTAGTAGTGGTAGTGGTAGTTGTAGTAGTAGTTGTAGTAGTGGTTTATTAGTAGTGGTGGTAGAATAAGTAGTAGTGGTGGTAGTAGTAGTGGTAGTGGTAGTATTAGTAGTAGAGGTGGTTGTAGTAGTGGTGTTAGTAGTAGTAGTGGTGGTAGTAATAGTAGTGGTGGTAATAGTATTTGTGGCGGTAAAATTAGTAGTAGTGGTGGTAGTAGTAGTAGTGATAGTGGTAGTAGTAGTAGTGGTAGTGGTAGTAGTAGTAGTAGTAGTGATAGTAGTAGTAGTGGTGGTAGTATTAGTAGTGGTGGTGATAGTAGTAGTGGTAGTATTAGTAGTAGTGGTAGTTGTAGTAGTGGTGGTAATAGTAGTGGTGATTGTAGTGGTGGTGGTAGGATTAGTGTTGGTGGTAGTAGTAGTGATAGTAGTAGTAGTGATAGTAGTAGTAGTGGTAATAGTAGTAGTGGTAGTAGTAGTGGTGGTTGTGGTAGTGGTAGTATTAGTAGTAGTGGTGATATTAGTAGTATTAGTGGTAGTGGTTGTAGTAGTAGTATTTGTTGTTGTATTACTAGTGGTGGTAGAAGTAGTAGTGATAGTGCGAGTGGTAGTGGTGGTAGTATTAGTGGTGGTGGTAGAAGTATTAGTGGTGGTGGTAGAATTAGTAGTGATAGTGGTAGTAGTAGTGGTAGTAGTAGTAGTAGTGGTAGTAGTAGTAGTAGTAGTGATGGTGGTGATGTATTAGTAGTGGTGGTAGAATTAGTAGTGGTGGTAGTAGTAGTAGTGGTATTAGTATTATTGGTGATTGTAGTTGATGTAGTGTTAGTAGTAGTTGTAGTAGTATTAGTGGTAGTAGTAGTGTAGATAGTAGTTTTGGTGGTGGTGGTGGTGGTATTATTGGTGGTAGTGGTAGTAGTGGTAGTAGTAGTGGTAGTGGTAGTAGTTGTGGTAGTTTTAGTAGTAGTGGTGGTTGTAGTAGTGGTGGTAGTAGTAGTAGTGGTGGTAGTAGTAGTAGTGGTGGTAATAGTAGTGTTGGTTTTGGTAGTGGTAGTATTAGTAGTAGTGGTGATAGTAGTAGTAGTGGCAGTAGTAGTAGTGGTGATAGTAGTTGTGGTGGTGGTAGTATTAATGGTGGTTGTAGTAGTAGTAGTTCTTGTGGTATTAATAGTAGTTGTGCTGGTTGTTGTAGTGGGGGTAGTAGTAGTGGTGGTAGTAGTTTAGTGGTGGTGGTAGAAGTAGTAGTAGTGGTGATAGTAGTAGTAGTGGTAGTGGTAGTGGTAGTAGTGGTAGTGGTAGTAGTAGTAGTAGTTGTTGTTGTATTAGTAGTGGTGGTAGAATTATTTGTGATAGTGGTAGTAGTCGTGGTGATAGTAGTAGTGGTGGTGGTAGTATTAGTGGTGCTGGTGGTAGAAGTAGTAGTGATGGTGGTAGAATTAGTAGTGATTGTGGTAGTAGTAGTAGTAGTAGTGGTGGTGTTTGTAGTAGTGGTAGTAGTAGTAGTGGTGGTAGTTTTATAGGTGGTGGTAGAAGTAGTAGTAGTGGTGGTAGTAATAGTAATGATAGTGGTAGTAGTAGTGGTAGTAGTAGTGGTTGTATTGGTAGTGGTGGTAGAATTAGTAGTAGTGGTAGTAGTAAGTGGTAGTAGTAGTAGTGGTGATAGTAGTTGTGGTGGTGGTAGTATTAGTGGTGGTGGTAGTAGTAGTAGTGGTAGTGGTAGTAGTAGTGGTGGTAGTAGTAGTAGTGATAGTAGTAGTCGTGGTGGTAGTAGTGGTAGTGGTAGTAGTAGTCGTGGTGGTAGTAGTGCTAGTAGTAGTAGTGGTAGTATTAGTGGTGTTTGTAGTAGTGGTGGTGGCTGTAGTAGTAGTAGTGTTAGTGGAAGGAGTAGTGGTAGTAGTAGTGGTAGTATTAGTAGTAGTGGTGGTAGTATTAGTAGTTGTAGTAGTAGAAGTGGTGGTGGTTGAATTAGTAGTGATAGTGGTAGTAGTAGTGGTATTAGTAGTAGTTGTAGTAGTAGCCTAGTGGTAGTAGTGGTGGTAGAATTAATAGTAGTGGTGGTAGTATTAGTGGTGGTGGTAGAAGTAGTAGTGGTGGTGGTAGTAGTAGTGGTGGTAGTATTAGTGGTGGTGGTAGATGTAGTAGTGGTGGTAGTAGTAGTAGTAATAGTAGTGGTGGTGGTAGTAGTGGTGGTAGTAGTAGTGGTGTTGGTGGTAGTAGTAGTAATGGTGTTGGTGGTAGTAGTAGTAGTGGTAGTAGTAGTGGTGGTAGTAGTAGTAGTGGTAGTATTAGTAGTATTGGTGGTAGTAGTAGTAGTGGCAGTAGTAGTAGTGGTGGTGGTAGAATTAGTAGTGATGGTGGTAGTAGTATTTGTAGTGGTTGTGGTAGTAGTAGTGGTAGTATTAGTAGTGGTAGTAGTGGTGGTAGAATTAGTTGTAGTGGTGGTAGTATTAGTGGTGGTGGTAGAACTAGTAGTAGTGTTGTTAGTAGTAGTGGTGGTGGTAGTATTAGTGGTGGTGGTAGAAGTAGTAGTGGTGGTAGTAGTAGTAGTAGTGGTGGTAGTTGTAGTATTAGTGGTGGTGGTAGTAGTAGTGGTGGTAGTAGTAGTGGTGGTGGTGGTAGTAGTAGTAGTAGAAGTAGTGCCGTGACAGTGGCTGAGTTACCCAAGCAAAATAGAAAACTGAGACGATGTGATCATAAAGGAACAAAATAATTTTTGACAAATAGATTTTCTTTTGTTCCTGTGATTAAAATGAAAACATATTACTATGTTTTTTCCCAAAAAAATTTCAAAATTCATTGTTTTTGAATCAGAGTGAATATTTGGAATAAAAATAATTATTCAATGAAAGACTTAGTTCATCCTACAAAAGGTATTCCATTGAGTTTTAGGTTTGGTTCTGGAACATAATTATTCAATACCAGAAATATACTAGTTTGGATATTATTTTAAAACTCCCTTTGTGTTTATTCCCATAAGCCGTTGTTTCAAAGTAAAATTTTCTAGGCCTCTCTATTTACGGTTAACACAAAATAAATACTTTTAATTATGTCACACGTGACTAAAAAATTTCTGTGTCGCTTTATGTTGCAAAAAAAAATATTTAATCAAATGGAATATGTGTGCTCACAGGTTCTTCGAGCGTTTATTGGTGTGTTTGAGTGTTTGTCTTATGTCTCCGCTGCAACTTTTAAAATAATTCTTATTAATTTTTAATGAAATAAAATTCAGCAGGATTTTTTTATTAATTTTATAAATATTAATTTTAAAGTACTACAAAATTTTGCCTCATGTGTCGCATTATAAAGAGCTAGGTGTGTTTATAACATCTAATAAAAAATATTATTTTGTTAAGTGTAAATTTTGTAACTTTATTTTTGTGCGAATGACACTTAAATTATAATTATTCTGAATTAAATTTCAAGGTATCTGTTGACGATTCTCAGGTGGTTGTTCCTGAAGTTCTGGTTTTGCGTAACTTTTTAATGACTAGGATATTTTAAAGATATTGTTCTCGTTTTGAAAACTAGAAATTTTATTCCAAATTTTCAATGATGTGCCTCATCATCTGGAAATTGAGACATAACAAACGTTAACAATTTGCCAGCACTCGACGAAATTTTGTGCTTATGTTTAGTTCGGAATTATTAACGTTATACGGTAGTCCAAGGAAAGAGCTGCTAAAATTGTAGGAAAAAACGACCAAAATTTAGGTTGAATTAGTTTTTTATTTTATAGGACTAGGAATACGTTCGTGTGTGCGAGTACCATTGTGTTCCTAAGGCTGCAGCACGTCACGGATATGTCCGTAGCTGCAAATAAATAAAACAGCCCGGCTGAATACACGCGGACCTGAAAACGTTCGGTGTTCGGGTTCCAGTAACAGCAAATACACTTAGAAACAAAACCGCACATCTGACGTTTCTCTGCCGACGGCAACGTGCATGGTACTATGTGTGCTAGAGAGTTTGTTTACACGCTGCAGGTGCTGTTAGAGGTTTTATTATGTTGTGTAACTGAAAGCATTTTTGCCGTAAAATGTTTTATGACAACGTTTTTAAACTTCATAAGTGAAAACGTATGGTAAGTTGACTTAATGTACTGTCGACAGCGAAGTCAATAGAGACGGTGACACAACTTGTTACAACAGAAGCTGGGAGATGAGTCGGCCATGGCCTTTGTTCAGGAACCATCCCAGCATTCGCCTGAAGTGATTTCACAAAACCATAGAAAACTGAAATCAGGATGGTGGGAGCCGGGGATCGAACCCGGGTCCTCCGGAATGCGAGTCCAACGTATTACCGTTGCGTCACCTCGCTCGGTCATAAGAGACAACATTTTCGGAGGAATACCTTCAGCTGTTGTATGCAACGGTAGAACATTTTATATTTAACTAGCAGTTCCCCGCGGCTTTGCTCGCGAGTCTTATTCGTAACTGATAATGTTTACTTGAATTGAAAAACCTCTTTGTACACAAGATTGATACTTCAATCATCAAGTGTTAGAATTGCCAAGCGGCTAGTTGAACTAAATCTGCAGCAGGATAAATAGCTATAGCTGTCCACGCGAAAAACAGTCTAAAGTTTGTCCCTGCCACTAACAGCGATTTCACCTGGGCATTATTTAAAGCTCTGCAAACTTTACGTTGTGGGGTAACTATTTATACCTAAAGGTAAGTGGTTAATGAAAAAAGTCTGTTTACCCTGCGCACAGTAATTGGTGACGGTACCCTCAATTACATATTTTCAAAATATTAATTTGAAGTTTAATGACATTTAGAAAGCTTTGGTGGGAAAAGGTTTCGCGAAAAAATATTTAGTGCCCCAACCTTGAGATTAGTGAGATGTTATACATGAGCTGATATTGTCGAGGAACCTAAGTGGAAAGTGAACTACGTAATCAATTTTACCTCTTTCAAACGGCTACATGTAAATTGCACTAATTAAATCTACCCTGTAGTATTTGTGTATCAGAATTGAACGTTCGCATGCAGCATTTAACGAAATTCGAGCCCAGAACTTCCCGGAATGTAGACCAGAACGTCGAAATAATTCATGAAAAAAAAATTCAATTTAAAAAAGAAAATGTTCGTGTCCTGGGCATATATATAGAGGATGTAAAACACCAAGTCTCGATAGGTTACTGTAGAGTGAAACTCATGTATAAGTTACTCCTCGCAGCTCGTACTTGCTTTTCGGATCGTCTGCCTTGAAATTTTACAATCTTCGTTTTGTTATTATTGATCAAGTCATCTTATAAAGTTAAAAAAACCTAACATATAATTTTTAAATACTTACGTAAACATCACTCTGACGCGAACAACACCTCAAAATCTCTACTAGTTGGATAGATATCATGAGTTGATGGAAAACAAATTGTGTGCTTTTTCATCCTTTTGGGTTTCGAATTTCAAAATATTTTTTATTCACATTTATACGTTTGCAAAAGTAGCCAATTGAAGTGCAAATTACGACTCTAGGCCCTTCAGTCGAATCAAAATCGATTATTAATTTAAAAAACACATATGACCACTGCACAGTACTGAGAGTTAGAATTTCGAAAAATCTTGTTTCGCGATCATTTCTGTAATTATCTTCCTGAATCAAAAACTAACTGTATATCTGTACGGGTTCGATAGAGATCGAGGATTTATCTAAAACACATTCAAGGTCTTTTCACCACCTAAGAGAATGAATTTCGACAAACCTTAAATCACGTTTTAGGTTACTTTATTGGTGTCTCTTGAAAGTGAAAAACACGACAATAGACCACTTGGTTCAAGATATATCGACGATTAATTGAAAACACTTTTCACCATGTTTCACCGCCTCCTTAGGTGGCGGATTTCGAAAATACCTTAAATCACTTTTCAGGTGTTTGAGTAAGCATCAATCTTAAATAAAAATCACTTTGCTATATAGAAATCAATTATATCGATATATATTGGTTTTGAATTGAAAACGCATTTTATCCCTTCTTTAACGTCTGTAGGGTCGAATAATAAAATATATTTTAATGGTACTTGGAAAATTTACAAAAGCATCAATTTAAAGAAAAGAGAACATCGATAGCTCGATTGATTCGATAGATATGGAGGGATAATCGAAAACACATTTCACGTATTTCTACCCCCTTAGTTAAAGAATTCAGAAACGTCTTGGAATCCTGTCATATACATTTGTATACATATACAATTAAAGTAAAAATCACGACGATAGGTAATTGTGTTTCACAGATATAGACGACTCATAAAAAAACACATTTTGCCCCATTTTACTGCTTGGGGGTCGAATTTCAAAAAATTCTAAAACTGCTTTTTGGGTATTTACGTAAGCAATATTTTGAAGTGAATTCCAACTCTTTATACCGAAGAACTCGATAGATAACGATAGTTAATCGGAAATATATTTAAGGTATTTTCACCCCCTTAAATGTTGAATTTCGAAAAATCCTTAAATTGGCCAATACGCATTTGTATGTGTGTCCTATTAAAGTAAAAATCACGAAGATAGGCCGTCGGGTTCGAGCTATAGCAACGTTCCTTCAGAAACATATTTCACCCTTTTTCAACCCCTTAGAGGTCGAATTTCGAAAAATCCCTTCTTAGTGCTCGCCTACGACCTGAGGGGAACTCACCAAAAAAATTTCACGATTCTAAGTTCAGTGGTTTGAGCTGCAGTTTGATATGTCAGTCAGTCAATCAGTCATTCAGTCAGTTTTCATTTTTGTATATAGAGATTAGTTTATCTGTGGAAGTTTATCGAATGAAAGCATAGTTGCCTTTTTCATTTTTAAAAAATCATGAATTCATGTGTTAAAATACATTTACTTTATTTACTTTGTGTGAAAAAATAATTTGGTAGCACATACACAGACGCTTCCCTATACAGCTATGTAACAAATTATATCCAACACAAATTATAAGCAATGAAAGCAGTAATTTATCAGATATATTTTGCCAATAAGTAGGAGTGCATAGTTTATAGCTAAAGAATATATTAACTACTGACAGCCTAAGTTAGAACAATATATTATTAAACCCTTTATTTTGTCATGGTAACTTACAGTCTTTGAAAGGCTAGTGCAAATGTTTAACTTATAATGACATTTTTTGAAGGTTATTTATATCACTCCGGAGTCGGGACAGCTGCGAATGTGTCGCAAAACTCTGGTTACGTACATCTAGGTCGTTTTCTTTCTGCATCTAATCGAAAAACTACAGTGACTTTTCACCAAGTCTACATGTTCTGTACACTTTTGGGTTTACAAAAGATAAGTTTTAGACTGGCTCAAAATTAATAAGCGCTGGCGTGTAAGAAAATGGTAACACTAAAATAAAAAAAAATCACGTAGAAATAGAAAATAATCGTCCGGTCTCAAAAATTAATTTTTTTATATCTAAAAGAGCTCCATTAAGAAGGAGCAAATGCATGAAAATGTTTAAGGTAGAACCATAGAAAGTGAAACTACCCATTAGTCAATCATTTATTACATTTTTCCCACAGACTTCAAGCCTTAAAATTTTATAAGGATAATGTTTTTCAACAATAATAAACACATAATGCCACGAAACATTCCACTAATTTACGTGATTACGAGATTTTCTTGTAAGAAGAATAGATGGTTTTTGTTTGGCTAGACGTAAAACAATTTCTTGGCACACTACTTAATAGACTTACATATGCTTGAAACTTATTAAAAAAAAATAAAAACACTTTTTCTTAAAATTCTAAACGATTTGGATCTATATTTTTTTATGTTTACGGATAACATGCACAAATCAAAAGTATAGACAATGATCAGTTTTAGTTGCTTAATTTTATGGACAGAAACTTCAGAGCAGTCTTGAAACCTGCGTTATATTTTAAATGTGGTTCGGGATAAAATGAGCACCTTTGGAGCCCTAGTTACTTTTTTTCCTTTCAGATAAGTTATTATTCTTGCTACAATTTAATATAAAATGACATCCTAAGTATTATAAGTGTATGCGCTGTACTGCAATCAAAAACTTAACGTCACAGGTCGCAATAACCTATATTTAAAATTATAATTCTAACGAGGCAGTCTTGAAAAGTTCCCTCTTTAACGTGAACCACCTACATCTATTTTAAAGCGCCATGAAAACACAGGACGAGAGCATGATCTCACTGTCAGGCGAGTCGCCGACAGAAAGACTGCATGTAATTTGTGCATTGTGCAAAGAGGTGATTAGGCAAGTGCTGAGCGAGTCAGATTATGCCTTAAAGTCATCGTATTTTGAGGCAAAAATAGCTGCAGACAAAGTCAAATAGGCCTATGATGAAAATAACTACGCTAAATTTGTTTTCAATTTTGTACAGTAGTAATACAGATTTTATAGTAGAGCTAAGTGGCTAAAAATGGAGCTTAGAAATATCTTTTGGTGTTTTTATTATACTGACACTGTACAAAAATTGGTTTTTAGTGACACCAAATTAAGTAACACAGTCACTCTAACGTAATTACGCTGTCTAGGATATAAACATTTGTACTGAAAAAAAGTTTTGCAACAATGTGCATCTACGCATAGGACTTAAATTACAATATAATTTACTCTAGAGATATAGCAGGCACTGCTTCAACAGGTATTCAATCAAATATGATTAGCCGATCTCGTGAGTGCAACCAAACCAATATGTTGCAGCTGCAATAAATTGCATTTCGCAGTACTTTAAACTTCCTGTTCAGGTTACGTTAGAAAATATTTTTTCGATTGAACGAGACATAACAGAAACACATTCATAGGATATGGTTCTTTACTGTAGGTTACCAATTCTGCAGTTGCCCTTCTAAATTAATCCAAATAACGACAGTTTCTAGGCTCATCACAAAAACACTGAGTTATAGACTATATAATTACGCGTTCACTACTTTGGAGAACCTTCTCGTACCGCTTGAGCAGTTACTTACCTTCCAGTACCTTACACAAAACTAACCCACCGTACCGACTCTTAAGAGTGCGTGGTATATAAATAAACGCTGAAAACACCAATTAATTTCTACGCATTTTTCAAAGCCAATATGGATAAAATACTCAATTACAATCCTATATAATTGTATTTGCAATCTTTATGAGTACATATTTATCCAGAATTACTAATTCGTTACGCGTGATCTCTTGCGCCGCAGTTAAATGCACGAGCTTCGGGCGTCAGGGATTGTGCCTCAGAAGTTCGTAACGCTGAAAACAATTTTGTTTAAAACGTTAGCTAAAACTATTGTGTAGGATTGCTATTGTTTAATTTTCGCAAATATGCTTCAAGAAACCAACAGTCTTAGACAAATGCTTTTAGCGTTGAATTATGAATCACGCCCTCTTATGGATGAAAGTTGCCTGCGCGGAGACCCCGACGACTACCTGATACATTAACTGTCGCGTATTGCAATGTCTCTAAAATAAAACTTGTAGGCGTATCGGCCTGATGTCTGATGTACCTCGTGAATCAGCGGTATCTTATTTAATGGCACAAAAACAACGACGATGTCAGCACTCCAGCCCACAAAACTCCGCGGCTCGACGAAATCTTAATATCCTAATATAACGGCGTTTCGACAACGATGGCATTCCGACCCGCCGTCCTTCACGTCTTTCTAGCGTCCCGACGCCTGATTCGACGCCCGACGATGGCACCTCGGTACGCCTTCTTTCGCGGTCCCAACGACGTATGCCCCTTAACCGTTACCGCGGCTTCGCTTAGCATCTCATTCGCGGCATTTGGCCCGCAAGCTCCAGTTAGATTTGGGCCAATCAGAAGCCAGCTTCCGACCGATGGCCCCGCCCCTCGAGGACAAAAATTCCTGCCAGAGCCGTATTTATTAAATAAGTACTTCATTTATTTTGGCTATCTACATGAAATTACATAAAATGGTTATCTACACGTTGACATTCCTGATCTCTTCATTTCTAAATAACTATATTACAATCACGTCTTACAAACTATTGACTGGCTCCATTCCCCTCCTTGCAAAGCAGTTAGGAGGGTAGCTAGCGCGTGGTTAGAGGGAGAGACCCGGACATTTTACCCTACACCTGCTCGTGTTCACAAAGACACAATATAAACAAATTAATATTTGTTCCTATAAAACTTGATACGGTGATGATTACTTCATGAAAACTATTTACCGTCATCCTGACGTAATGGCGAGAATACAGTGTGGTCGCAAGACATAGCTATGAATAAATAGGAGATTTACACCAGTTGAGTAACACTTATGACTATAAAACATAATGAATCGTGTTGGCGACCACATGGGCGCGTCAGAGTGAAATAGCCGATAGCACAAACAGACATGTATTGGAGAGGAATTTTTTTCATTTGTGCGAAATACAACTTTTTTATTAGTAATATTAGATGGTGCAGTAATAAAAGTGAAGCTGTGGGATGGGATAACTTCGGGGTTGTGCAAACAAAATTTTCAAAAATGTAATTCTTTAATACATTTGTTTTATACTATTACTTATTTAAACGTGTATTTTACGTATGCCCGATCATTTTCATGGCTTTAATTTATACGTATGAAAAGGAGATAGTGAATAGGCCATAGATTCTTTACTAATCATTACATAATCTGCCTCTGGTGATTTCAGAAAATTTTGGTAGAGTAAATTAAGGTCCGCCATAGACGGAACAGAACTAAGGTCCTATCGAATGCGAGAAAGTATTTTAAAATTGTTATATTTCACTGAGTTAAAAAATGGTTGGAAAGCTATTTAAAAGCTCCCACATACTTACGAAGTTGTATGAAACCAGACATTTCCAACATATATTTTAGATGTCCCAAATAAGTAAAAAATACTATTAGTACGATTATTTCAGGACTCCATAGATTTATAATAAATTTTGCTATGAGAGCAAAAATTGTCACTTAATTAAACAGCCTGAAGTATTGTTAGTGTCTTAAATTGTGTACGGGTTAAAAACGTTTAAAAGAATTTTTACAATTTGCTTTCAGAGCAGAAAATAGTTACTTAAAAAAGTGCAATCAATGTAAGGTTGTGTTTGGTTTTGTAAAAACATTTTGCATATTTGGTTTATTCTTGTCAACACACAGTATTTTTCCGCCGTCAATACTAACAAAAATTTAAATGTAAGTAACAATAATTATGTGTATCTTAAACCACACTGAAATGTAATCGTATAGTCAAAAATGAAATATATAATTAATTTTTATATTTGTCAAGATGTATTTGATATGTTCTGGCTTTAATTTTGGCAACCCATATGCCATGTAAAAGTCTGATAGTTCCGTCAACTAAACCGTATTACTGTGCTTAATTTTACACATGTACAATTACTTAAAATAATTTAATGTATTTATAACCAAGAATATTTTTACTTCTAAGGTTTCTGTTAATTTGAGTATAAAATTAAAAATAAATGTGTTAAACCAAATAATAATCGCTTGACTGTCATGTGTTATCATCAAACTATATATTAATTAATTTTGCATGACACATTTTAGTAAAATTTCCCACTCAATGTGCAACCACGAACCGACCGCATTCCACGCCTTGACCTGACACGCTGACATATTTCATGTTGATTTTACTGTACGTCGTATGTACACGAACAGCAAGCTTGTAATTGTTACCTCTTGGTCACGAGTATTTATTATTCCACGCTTTTACATCGCCCCGGGGATTCGCAACCCCAAACTCAGTTCGTGGATGGATGTCGAAGCAATTTCCGCTGACAAACACGTAAATATGCGTGGAAACATAATTTTCATTAAACACGGAAGTTGATGGCAAAGTAATTACTCTGCTGCCCGTTAATTACTTTGCCTCTGGGTAGTATGAATAGTAAAAGCAAAAGAGAAGATGATATAAATATAGTAACAGATGTGTCAACAAACGGGAAGCAATTTTTAAACGTCAGAATTGTAAATATAAAATACAGCGAGAGAAATGTTGTTAAATTTCAACATTCTTAACGCAGTGTAAATAGCTACCGAATCCTCTTTACCTTTAGGCGAAATTATATTTTAAATAGCAAGGCTGTTTATAGTTAATTAAAAGATTTGACTTATTTGAGTTAGTTTCCGTGGATTTTGTCTACATGGGCTACTGTTTTTGCAGACGTTGCTACAGGCTAATCTGAAGTAAGTTTGTTCATAAACAGCGAATCATCTTAAAAATACTTCCTTGAGTATAAAATGCTGGAACATGTTTTACCTACAGTACAACTCTCTCTTCCTCACGCCCTCTCTCTCTCTCACTCAATCTCTCTACATAAACATATATGCATACATACACATAAATATATACATACGTACATGCATACATACATACATACATACATACATGTGTGTGCACTCAAATCCTGATATTTCATAAGCTAAAATGATCTGTTCACATTATTTATGTACTTCTGAACATACTAATTTAAAGTTCTTTTATTGTTATGTACAAACACTTAATCCTACAACACATAAAATAGTACTGAAAATTAAGAGTCGAAGTTATATTGATATCGCGAGCAAATTGCCAAACTGACTTAAACGGTTTTGGAGTCGATATTAAACTTTAGTAAATTAAGTAAAATATTCCGGTATAATACGCGAGTGTGTAAGTTGTGCATGTAAAATATACAAAGTAACTTAATATGCCATGTCTTTGTATAGTAAGCAATGTAGTATGCATGTGTCACATTACGGTATGAGCTACTCTTTTTGAGTTCGCAAGCGAGAAATCCCCAATTTCGATACCCTCATGTGAAAACCTCGTTACTCCAAAATCAATTTTTTAACAGGAGAGGGAATCTTTTGCTGGTTACAATCCAACAATAAAGCCTCGTGAGCTCTAATTTTTGCTTTAATATTTTTAAAAAACATATCTGGAGATACATGTGAAAACCTCGTATCTCCAAAATCAGTTTTTTTTACAGGAGAGAGAGTTTTTCGCTTGTTACAATCCAACAATGGATTTGCGAGAGTTCGTATTTTTACTTTTAAAATTTTGAAAAACATAACTGGAGATGCGTGCTTTTCGCAGTTGATAAGGAATTTTTTCCGGGGTAGAATGTTAAAATAAAACGAAAATCTAAAAAAATGGAGTTACAAGGTTTTCTCATGAAGGTATCGATTTGTGGGAATAATTCCGTGGCTTAATGGAAGAACAACCAATGTTAGTATACCATATGTGTGACAACCAGGCATTCCATGCTTGATTAACACACCTACGATATATTGGAATTGGTTGTTCTTGCATTAAGCCACAGAATTATAACTATCAATTTTCTGCGACAATGTTGCCCTCATATGTCCAAACTGTTGCTCACAGCAATTGTTATAACGTACCATTTATTTTATACGAGTTTGAAAAGCATATGTGGTTGCACTGACATTCGAACACGGGACTTCACGCCGTGGGCATTAGTAACTACGGCCATACCATATCATGAAGGATTAATGCATCCTGACTGATACATGTCTCGTAAAATACATAAAATTTACTCATATGTAACCAAAATTAAGATATTTTATTTTGTTCTGTAGAAATTATTCTGTCAATATTCTTTGTATATGAATGAAGCAATTTAAACTATGCTTACAAATACAGCTATATTGCTAACAGTCAATGGTTAAATAAGTTTTGGGGCAAATATTATAAATTACAGCATGTAAAAATACCAATGTTTGTTTCCACCAAAAAAAGTATACTTGTGTACTTTTAAACCAATTACTACACTAGCGTCAACCAAGTATTATATTCTCAGGTGCGTGCACTTTGCGAAATAACCTACAAAAATGTTTTTGAGTCAGTAAAATCAGATGTTTCGCGTTTGGTAATTTGTTCTTGTAGCAAATTATTTTATTATTTCAGGTAAATATTTTATTTTTCGCCATGATCAACCAAAATTTAATGAAAATTTGACTCCACGTCAGCCCAAGGCTTGATTAAAAGTTATTTTTATATTACACGAACTGAAATATTAAATATTGAAAAGGGTTATTTATGCATCCATGATGTTTGATCTCATTAATTTAGAAATTAAGTTATTTTAATTTTTTTGGAGCCACGTAGTTAATATTGTATATCGATACGCTATTATTAAAATATGGTCTACAGAGTATGTTTTAAATGGGAGAATAGTCACAAACCATTCGTCAATGGGCATGTACTGCACAACTGCAGTATTAATAATGTTTGTAATATTGGTCAATTACGAACGATTCAAATATAAATGATCACCATTTACTATTAAAAAAAATCTTGTATATATCTGCTGTCTGTGTAACTATATGTTTGAAACCTGTTACACCCATCACATTAACTGACTTTTGATGTTAGTAAATGCTGCGCATTTATATTAAAACCGATTGTAAATCGTCAATATTATAACATTTTTTAACTGAACAAAAGTGTTAGTAAATGCACATTGGCAAATCGTCTATGGCTATTATTCTATTTCAAACCGTAGCCATTACATAGATAACGGCTACGGTTAGAAATAGAAACATATAAAATATACTTTAAATCTTTTTACCACACTCCCGTGAATCAAACGACTCGGAACATTTGTTTGCGACAACCCAGCGTCCTCATAAATGCTGTATATTGTTGTTTGGAATTCTTTGTGCATTTTTGTTAAGAATTTTGTACTTATTTGGTATAACAAAATCTGAACAAAGATTTCGCAAAACTATACAAAATATTCAAATCGAACAAAGTTTGAACTGTTTCTAATACATGTACATAATGCTTAGAAACTCTCAAAATTCTTTGCGATTATTTAGAATTGAAGATTGTTTGGTTTATAAATTCAATTCATTGTTCAGAAATATATGTTGTTCAAATTCAACTAGGAAATCGGTTTAAGAGGTCGTGTTACATTAGTCACTTATTAATAAATTTCTTGAAAATTGTATTTTTCTTGTAGATAAAAGGGTTATAGTGAAAAATCCAAAACTATAATTTTTGCAAACGTCTTGAAATAAAATTTTTTTTAAATGTTCCATTTCTATTTATGGTGCAAACATTTGGTCATTTGGTAGAGGTCCATGAAGTTACGCTGAACGAATTCGAAATATGCTAGGGTAGTTTCTTAAATTGACTGAGATATTTTGGATATTAAAATGGTAATTTGAAAATTAAATTTTGTGCCACTCCCTCTTAATAACTTATATTATAGCTGGTAATGACACATACAGTCTATTTATGGTGGGTGAGTTTTGAGCCCGGAGGCGCAGCTAGGCGAGGATGATAGTGCAATGATTTGCAATCGACTTCAGCAGGATGGTTGAAAGTGGAACACAACACATAGTACTGAACCTCGGGAGGTAACAGCAAATTTTCCTGCCCGGAAATGCTATCGAGGCTATAGCGAAGTAAATTTAAGACAGGTGATAATTTTTTTATCATTTACTAGCTATCCTTGTTACTTATATAAAAGTGTTTTGTAATAAATTTTATTTGTAATTAACAGTGAGTATTTTTTGCACGTTACACATTCTTCTTTTAAAATTGTATGTTTATGCATGTGTGTATATGGTCAAAAATAGTCCAGTCCCTTATTTGACGAATGCCAGTGATGTGTGTAATAGGCATCTTTGCCATTCATATTGCTTAAATATAAGTTACAAAGTAAGTATAACCAATTGTGTCAGAATAGTCGTAAAGAGCCCATTCGAATTTCATTACATTCAGAATCGTTTGTTTAATCGTACCCATCGCAATAATCTATTTTGTCATTTATATTCAATTTATTTCTGCATACTAGCGAGAGGTGCAGGATTTAAGAGGAGATTTGAATTGTTTAACGTCCAGTTAAACCATCTCGCGTATGTTAGGGAAATGGTGGACTCTCGTTGTGACCGTTACAGAAGTGGGCGGGCCCCGGAGCCGCGGGCGACCACGGGAGTCCGTGCATTTTGATTTCTTCTTTGTCGTCACCAGGGCGTTGACGTACCCACGGTTGCCGCGATTGCAGGCGTAGTTGGTTACGAATTTCTGGCAAGTTCATATTTTAAGGTTCTTTATTTCTCGTCGCCAAGGGTGAATGCTCGGAAGTTGCCGTTTCTTGGAGACACGGGGATGTGCGGTTGTTTAAGAGAGGAATCCAAGCGCGAACTTCGTAACTATAAAGCACCTAGAATATCACGTGGGAATGACAGACTTTCAAATTCTGAAGTATTAAAGAAACAAAATCCCAGTATTAATAGCTCCTACCATAAAATCTGGAACACTTACTAAAGTTAGTTCATCGACTTCTCTCCAAATAACCTAAGAACTTTATATATAGTGAACTGACATGGGAGAAGGTTTTAAAGTGTTTGTTGTAATGTAAGTTTCTAATAAAAGTGTATAGGATTGTGGACATATGCCATTGCTAATGTTTTGTTGACCAAACTTGTGATGAATGACAAAGTAAAATAAACAAAAACAGAAAGAACAAAAAAAGTCCTACAGGAATTCGGTCAGTTTATTTATATTTAACACCAAGAATTCTTAAGGTGGAATTCAGTCAGATTTCTACAAATCCAGACACAGAAGACGAACATTAATAAACTGATTCTCAATGAGAAAAGAAGTGTGAATTGGACAAATAAACGTGGACAGAGGAAATTTAAAAAATGACAGTCGACAACAAAAAAAAAATAAATAAACGTTTCGCATCTTGCTGCTCCGACCATCCGTGTCTCCAGAATGAAGACGGGAATAGATTACAATCCCCCAAACGTTGCATATCAACGTTGAATGGAACTTGTTTCGAGTTTTCTATATCAATCGTGCGATTTCCACTGTTCACGCTTATTTGTTCAGTTCCATATTTTTTCATTTTGAGAATCAGTTTTTTTGTCCGTCTTTTATGTCTGGATGTTGTCGAAATCTGACTGAATTAAATAATTAGAATTATTGCTATTCAAAGAAAATTATCAAATAAACTAGCTGAATTCCTTTGGAATTACTTTTTTCTGCTTTTT
>PNEQ01125031.1:0-24113 GCA_003012365.1 Medauroidea extradentata
TCCCCGCATACACATACCGGATCCTACTTTAGATGAGCAGTGCAAATGTAACTTCAAAATTAACCCTGAGATACATAACCTTACTATTAAATAGCTGAAATTCATTATGTCACTACTGACGTCAGTTATTCCACTCTTGCACCACATACTTGCATTGTGCGGTCTTGCATAGAGAAAGAGGTAGCTGCGTGTGTGGCACAATGTTTTAAACAAAATTGTTTCCAGTGTTACGAACTTCTGAGGCACAATTTCTGACGCCGGAACCTCTTGCATGTAACTGCGGCGCAAGAGATCACGCGTAACAAATTAGTAATTCTGATTTAATATTTACTCATAAAGTTGGCAAATACCATTATCTAAGATTATCATTGAGTATTTTATCCATATTGGCTTCGAAAAAAGCGTAGAAATCAATTAATGTTTTCAGCGTTAATTTATCTACCACGCACTCTTAAAGGTTCCACCTGGCTGGCACGTGATAACTGTTGAGGACATAAATAATATAATATAAAACATCATGTGATAACATAAAAGTGAAACACTTTATAGGGCTATATAATCAGGACTAGTTTGTAATTATTCGTGCTCCAGAAGAATATGTAAGTTTTAACTTCCGATTTCTATGGTTAACGACGATTCTGCAAATATGCTACCTAAAACAGTCAATATAAATATGTACTAATTTCTTTAATTTTTTTTCCTGTAAATATTTTTCTGGTTGGCATCATAGCCGCAGAGGAATTTCGATACGACTTAATACGTCTTATCGTTTTTTAATAATATTTCGTCAAAGTTTATATATTTTCTATTTTCTGTACCTGCCAATGTTTTAAACTGTATCACCTACATAAATGATCTAATATACAGCGAATTAAATGCCATGTGTTATTTAATGAACTAATAATTTAGTTGGAAATATGTTTTCATTCCACGGAAGAGGGAGAGTTTTTGACTGTGTAACGGGTACTCTCGTCTATTTTCCCGAGAGAGGGTAGAAGTGCCGACGCAGGTCCCTATAATCTGCGAATGACTTCACTTATGAAAATAAGATTTCGCTACTTCCGAACGTTTTGATCACGTACCATTGCGAGTTGCGCCCGAGAGAGAGAGAGAGAGAGAGAGAGAGAGAGAGAGAGGTTACCGCGAATTCAGAAAAGCTATCCAATGTTTTATGGCACTATGCTGACGTTGGGGACGTGAGTCTGCGTCAATCGTGACCATGCCACTTGGGTTGAATAGTAGAAATACGCGAATATTTTTGCCCGCATGTTTTTACATTGAGTAATAAACGCGCAGACCACGCCTCGTAAGTGACAAGTCAATGCGCAGAAACGAACGAGCAGAGTTAAAACTTTACTTGTTTAGACAAAAATCTAGAACGTAACAGTAGTCCTATTCTACAAAATTAATTATATGCACAAAATAATACATAACAATGTGTAGTATGAAATCATACTGTACTAAGCGTAATTTAGTAAGTTCGGCGGGAAGGGGACAGTAGGTAGTTAAATCGTCTGAAGTCAATCATACAGAAGACCTTATGCGGATTTTTAAGAATATTACAAAAAACATATATTATCTGCAGTGAATGATTGAAATCAATACGATAGATGACTGAATTGGTTATGTGATAGGAGAAAACAATAAATTGGTAGTCAACCTTTCAAGTCATACAAGCGTAAACGTTATACAAAATATACATGAGTAATATTAAATTAAAAATCAATTAATACTGAAACCCATTTCTATTGAAATAAAAATGGTCTATGGATTAATTAGTACTTGTGTATTGGTATGTAAGTTAACGAAGATAAAAAAACTTATTAAATAAATCGATCTTAAAATGTTGAATACTTCAAAAATATCGAATTATTAAAAATCAGTAAATATGTTATTTGCTTGAACCGGGTGGGAGGAGGGTTCTTTAATGCAAAATGTAATTTGTGGTAAATAAATAAGTTACATTACAGTATTAAAAGATACCAAACATTTATAAAATATTACAATCTTAAGACAGTATCATTCAGTAGTAACGAAATGTCCACAAAAATTAAGTTGATTTAAAATATGCACAGTGTCAGCCTCAGTCGGATCAATTGGCGAGCAAGGTGCTCAAGCCACTTTGAGACGACGGTAAGATATGTGATTTAAGAGCCTAAAGTAGGATTGTAAGGATTTGAAGAGATATTCGGGAGATTTTTAGAGATGTCAAGTTTTGGTCATTTTCCAATTTTTAATTTTTGGGAATTATTATTTTTTAATTTTAGTATTTCACCTCTCCCCTGATATTTGGAATTCCCCCCCCCCTCTCGCTGAATTGTTCAACAAATTTTTTTAAATCCCAATATTGTGAAAATTTTTGGGATTATTTTTTTGTAGAATTTCGAAATTTTTGTGTATTTAATGTCAAATTACAAATGTCAAGGTCAGGGTTAAATCCAATATGTTTGCCGAACCGCATATTGACGTATCCGCCAGAGCACAAACCCGGGTCGACCAAACCACCCCACAACCATTCGCCAGACTGGCTATGTACATACTACTCTTGTAAGGCCTAGCTATAAATAAAAATAAAACCAAATAATGTTTTTATTGTCTCTGTACCGTAACCTGCTAAATATCGTACAGCCATGAGTAATATTCCAGTGTGAAACTTAAAAGAATATGTTAAGTTACGAGGGTTGGGGTATAAGTTATGGCAACTATTAATATACGTGACGAACTGTTAGAGAAGTACAAAAATGTGAAGTGTCGTAAGGAAGACAGGAAGTCCCTAGTGTCTTGAAAACATAATAGTGTGCAGGGTTGGCCTTTACAAGCGTAGAGAAGTTAAATCAGTTGTCCGGCGACCGCCGTGCCAGATGGATGTACCCCGTGTTGAGCAACGCTTGCTTGTACATCAAAATAGCCGTTTTCCGTGGCAGAACCGCCAGAGAATCTCAAAGGGAATTGGTGGAAGCTGTTGGGAATAACGCTCATCCATACAGGAAAGTCGCGAGATGGGTGGTAAAAAAAATGCTTGTACGTATGATGCTAAAGTATGACAATAAACAAATCAAAATGAATTTTTTGTCCGCTGTGGTACTGAAACTTATTAAATATATCACAACACCAAGACTTTTCTTGTACCTTCTTAGAGAATTGTCGCACTTACGTTACAAAGCATGTTATTTTAACTAATTCATTAAGTATTCTGATCTTGAGAGTGATTAAGCATGAATGAAGGACTATTTCTTAAAAATACGAAACTTAAGTGCGACAATTTTCAGGAAGGTAAAATGAAAGTCATATAGTACTGTGGTTTATTAAAAAAATTTTTGGCGTGTTGTAGCTCTCAAGAATCTTAAAAATATCAACACCCTATATCAACAACTATCTAAACAAAATAAAAAATAAACTTTTTCTTTTATGTTACGTTCTGGAATAATGTTAATGGTTTTATGATATTTAGCAGGTTACAGTACACAGGCAGTAAAACACTGTTTAGATTTATTATTATTTTGAGTTAAGAGCCAAAAAGAGTAGGTAGTAAGTAGTCAGTCTGACGAATGGTGGTGGTGTAATGTTGACGAACCGGGTTTACGTTGTTTTCACATAATTCAAACATTACGTAGAGCACTCATAGGAGCAATTTTTTTACATGATTGATGTAAATCTCTCTCCAGTCGTTTTCCTCATAAGTATTCAGGATAAAAAGTAGCATTTGTTCTTCACCAGGCTACCTCTGTGTCACATTTCACCGTGATCAGTTCAGATGTTTGGTCGTGAAAAGATTATCCGATAGACCGATTGAATTACTTTTGTATTTATAATGTTAGCGTTGATGTAAGTGTTAATTTGCGCTCTCGTTGAGAAGTAGGTTTATTGGTTGTGCTGGTAACTTCCTGTTTTATTCGATGTCAACGTTACTGTTAGCGTTCTTGACTACACCATTACGACCGCCGCGCCGGCAGCAGAAATGGAAACACCTCCGACTGCGGTATGTTCTCCTGGTAGAAGCAGTCGCGTTTGCGTCGCGGCGGTGCGCCGAGTATCGCATCCTGACGTGTCGTCGGTAAGACAAAAAATATAAGAAAAAATCGTGTAGTCACAATTTTTTGTTCAGCGATACGGGGAGTGTAAAGAACAACATACTGAAAATCCTGACTTGTGGGGGGCGAGCAGGGATGTGGAGGACCTTTTAAAGGTTTTTTTTTTCAAACTTTTCTTAAATAACACAAAAACAGCGGTGTTAATACCACTCTCTGGAACCTTGTCCTGTTGACATACACAACCATCATTTCACGGGTGTTGTACTAGTTGCCTACCTGTCGGGTATCTTAAAAACAATGGTCGTCGTCGTCATGTTTATACGTGGTTTTATTTGTTTGTCAGATGCGTAGTAAAATCCTGACACATTTCCTCGTGTTTATAAAATCAAGTAAATCATACCTCAGGATAACACGTCTTCACTACGGTTAAATCAAACATTACAAGATCAAATACTATGTCGTAATTGTTTGTCATATGTTGGTAGATTTCGTGTCACTTCAACGTGGCAGACGAATGCCATAATGCACTGTACCGCCGCACATAGCATACGGTCTTGATGATCGTTGCGAACGAAAATGGTATTCTCCTACACACTTGCAACAAGAGGACTTTATATGTTATGAATGTCATGCTCGACAAGTATTCGTCCTCAGATACTTCCATATCTCGACAGTGCAAAAGTTTGACGACATACAAGGGTAGTCACCCCTGTGATTTGCATAATAGCGGAATGCTAGAACGAGCATTTGCTGTGGGATTACAGATCTCTATAACATAAAACACTGTTCTGGGTTTTGTCCTTTCATCGCATATGGTTTCCGAATTTTCTAGAAAAAACTGTTTCTAATTTCAATTTTAAAGGGCTTATTGCTCCCGTACTATTCTCTTTAGGTACTAGGTGTCCTATATGTTTTGCTTCATTTTTCATTAGGCATTAGCTGCCGAAGTTTGATGGTCGAACTTAGAAACATCCTGTTTATGTGTATGTATGTGTGTATCCTTATGGTAGAATCAAGATAGAAAGAAAGCTGACTTTAGATACGCTACTATTTCCAGATGACCAGGTCATTTTTACATTATCAGAGGATGATTAACACAGATCAGTGTACAGACTTTAAATACAAATTATCAAATTATGTAAGATACTATTTACCAATGAGCCATCATGTTTCCAAGTGACAATTGCTTAAAGGTACGTGTGTTATCGATGTAAAAAATGCGTTTACTAATATGTCCTCATAATATGAAAAGAACGTCCACCACTGATTGCATCGACGGGAAGAACCTTGGCAAACACTCCACAAGGCCACTGAAGACATTAATTAGTTCCACAGTGAGCGGTGAGAAACGGCCAATTGGGGATTACAGGAATGCGAGGAGAACAATGTCACAATCAGCTTTCTTTTTCTTTTTTTTTTTTTTTTTTATTTTGCACCATCGACGAGAGAATAATGCCGATGGGGCATTGTCAACCTGTACTGAAGTAATGCTGACTTTGTTTATTCAAGTAACAATATGGCAGAGTGCTATCAGCTGTTCCTGTAGGTGTATTGCAATCTGAGGTTATGGATGGACAACCCAAAGCCATATTATAGACGTTGCTATGGTAACCAACAATTTTTTTTTCACGTGTCAATATGTATGGCTGATGTTCTTCCTCCCCCCTTACGTCTCAATACCTCTCGCCTCTCACATTGGAACATACGTTAGCTCCATCAGTAGGTTTCTCTAATCTCTGGATTGCACATTTGCGTCTGAGAGCCAATCATAAAACTAAAGTAATGAGGTGTCAAAAATTCTATCGAAAATTCATAATAGTATTAACAAATGGCGACAATAGCAAACATTATTTAACTACGTTAAAAATAAACATGAAACACGGGTTATATTAAAAAATATATATTTTGCCGAGTAATTCATAATTTCGAATAATTTTATAGGGAAGTCGGATTACCTTGGTACTAAAAGCTTAATTCTAAACTAAAAATGCATTTAGAATTTCGTAGAACTTCCTCTAAGTCAACCTTTTAAGCCTTATATCGTCATGTTAAGCAGCACGAATTTTCTTTGAAGGAGTATCCGTAGATTCGTGCGAGTTTTGCTCTGCAGGAACAAAAATAAAATGTTTTATATTTTCTGAAAGACAACACTTCAGTAATGACTAGTGATATTTAGTTATATGACAAATAGTTAACTGCAATTTTAGGCTTAGGCATTATTATCAATGTAATGAAATCTTTTGAAATTACTTTCAGTACGGGACCTGTACTTTTTAGTAATTTTGTGAGGGTAAAGGGGCAATTTCACCCGATTACAAAACTCGTAGTAACATATACAACGGAGTGCAGAGCAGAAGTGGTGTAAGTCCAAAATCTTTGATGGGAGAAAAACAGGCCTTTGTAAAAACATAAAGTACAAAGTTTGTATAAACAAAATGGGTGTATTTTTGTGAACGGTAGATACATAAGCAACATTCAACTGCTCAACTCCATCTTTCACAATACCGTGGATGTACTCCACTACTGCACTGAAAAACGGCGGGACATTGTCACAAGAGTAGTAAAGTGCTTCACCCTACACGGTAATGGGTGAACTATGGACTTACCTAACTCTGGCACTGAAAATAGGATGCCATATTGTGGACTTACGTGCAACTAACCCGTTTTTTGCCAATTTTTATTTACGCCACTTCTGTTCTGCACGCCTCATGATTTGCAAAAACAGAAACAATACAAATTTGACTATCTAATAATTTGTAATATTGATAAGTTTATAAATTTCTTGTTTTTTTTTTATTTTAACTTTTATTGAAAAGTTTTAAAAATGTATTTTGAGACTTGCTAGTAAAAAATTGAATTTACTCGAAAATCACGCCCCCTCCATCTTCATACCATCATAAATTTTTGGTTGCTTCCTAAATTTTGTCAGTTGAAAAAAGTTATTGTAAACCGACGGGTTTATGTCATTAACCTTAACAACTGTAAAGTAATGATATTCTCTAAGATAAAATAAAGGATTTATTTTTGAATAATTAAGAAAAGTATTACTTGTGTGTAGTTATTGTACTCTTGGCCTATTTTAATATTAAAAAATAAATTTTATTAAAAAAAGTTTACGTGGAATTTTACAAAAATTTGAGTCTTGGCTCTTTTTGACTACCTCATTTATATTGTATCTTTTATTTTTGTTTGGTGTTTCTTTACATTGCCCGTATTAAAGTGATTAATTTCTCTGATTGAAAATTTTGGTGGGTAAAAGTGGCGTAGCGAACTGCGCTTATTGAGATGACAGATTATTTCAATTTTTTAAATATTTTTAGGTTTAATTTTTTATTGTTACATTATTCCATCTTAGTTTTTGTAAAAATATTCTTTTCCCGGTGTACCCTCCCCTTCCCCTGTTTTATTGTCACTAACTTATAGATTGCTGGTTGTATAGTCACAGTATCGAGTTAATTTTTGAGTTTTTCTATATGTGCTGTTTTTTTTATTGGTTGTGAATTACGTATTTCTGTGTATTATTTTTTCTTCGTAAGGCAGAAAGTGACGAAGCTCGTCTTTTTTTTTAATTCAAATGTAAGTGAAGGAGTATTCTCAGTGCAACGGACGTACAGACTGCAAGCAGAACTTGACGTTCGTCTCTTGTCTAACAACATGTGTACTTGCTCTCGGTGTGGCTTAGAAAGACAGGTAAGACAACATGTTTGCAAGTGCACGCAGACAACTGGTCTAGTCATCATGACTTTAAATGGCTCGATGCCTTTGTGCTTGCCAAGTGTAATTAGCACGTTAGCATGCTCTTCAAGTGCCGTCTCTGACGTCACATTTCCATCGAGGCAGACGAGGATCATCCTAGGGGCTTCGCGTCGTAAACAACGTGCGGTGATCACAACTCACAATCTTTTCTTTGCGTTCCGCGAACAGTGTAACTTGTTGGACTTCCCTGAGTTGTTACCTTCCTTCAATGTTACCACTGCCCTCGTATTATTTTTCGTATGTTAGATTTCTCCGTGCTCTTACGTTCTGTCAGTATTTTTGGTTGCTTTTGTAGGCCTTTATTTTGGTTGCAAGATAACAGACTTGATAGACGGGCCTGTCAATGGAGTGTCTGGACAGTTGTAGCCCGAAAAGTTATTTCTTGGTAATGTTTGTGTGTGTTGTTTTTAGATCACAAAAAATTCCATCGATTAGAGCATACAAAGAGAATATTTATGTTATTGATAATTTTCCAACAACTAGTAGAAAACGAATGACTTGAGCATTGAATACTTCTTGTGAGACGGATATTTATCCAGTCGTTGAATTAGTCGAGATGCCTCCAAGTAATGGCCTCTACGGTACCAGAACTGATATCAACTTGACTTCTTTATGTGGGGTAATGTAACGGACATTGTCTCTCCGACAACTGTCTTTATTCTTCAAGAGCTTCGGTACAGAATCAGAGATGCCATATTCACTTGATATGCTATGTTGAAATTGACTATCCATTAGACGTTCTCCGAGAAACTCAATGTGTACAAGTGGAAGCAGTGTTCTTTGTGAATATTCTCCACCAATCAGAATTAATCGACTGACCCCAGTAGTGTATAGCAATTTAATTTTGGGAAATATCTATGCCTATACCTTGAATTCTAACTTTTTAGGTGGAATTCTTCGATTAAGTGAAATAAAGAGATATTAGTCAGAACTTAACATCAATGTCTTCAGCGCTGGTAAGGATTGACATGATGTAAGGAGCAGCACCGGAGTGTTACGGCGGTGAAAACGGGAGTTCTCCGAGAAAACCCTCCATCCAGCGGCATCGTCCAGCGAATATCTGGGGACCAACCTGGCCGGGAGTCGAACCCGGATCGCCTTGGTGGGTGGCGAGAGCTCTAGATACTGTGCCAACCATCAGTGAAGCTGTTCTCTACTGAACGTAATCAAAACAAGTAATCACTATCGGCGAGACAGTTGTGCGAGTGAAGCTTAATACCACCTTTGTTATACGTATCACTAAACAGGCTCGTAGTGTACTCGTGTTATAGGTGTTTGAATGGGACTTAAAATGACAACGTTACAGCTTCATCTTTTAAAACTAAGCCGTAATGTCAAACGAATACTTGTCATATTCTTGTTTCCGTGATTGGTTAGTCTTTTTCTAGATACAGCAGTGCGATACAACTGTTCTTAGCTACTTAGAGGGGATCCAAAACAGGCCGTATTTTAAAATCATTAGAACGTAGTTTGATATATGTCTTATTTTCATGGAAAAATACAAACTATCCACGCCTATTCATTAATTAGATAAAAAGGAATAAAAAAGTAAAAAAAGAGAATAATTAATAAAAAAATTACACATACTAAAGAAAAGTGAAATAGCTCTCAGAATTGTTTACGTGCTGCTCTTTGTGGAATATGTGTACAGGTTAAGAACTAAGTATTGATTTAGGATTTCAAATTTTTCACAACACACTTGAACATTCATTGAGTGAAATTATTACTTTTTAAAACTATATTGTGTCCAAGGGGTTTTGTATTTTTTTAAATACCTAGCTATGTAAATTATTACGAAAACAAAGATAAATATTTTTTAAAAAATTATTCTTCTTCGAATTTTTAGGGTGTTCAGTTGCGTTTAATATGACAATTCTATTTTTTGTACAGAATAATATTAGTTTTGTAGACGAAACTTGTTAGTACAGTTTTCTCTTACGAAGCAATTTTAGCTCGCATTTTTTTTCATAACGATGCGTGTTAGGTTGCCATGCACATAGTGAAAACCATTGGACTTACTTAAAAGAAAAAAATTTACTGTGAAATAACATGCCGTGGGCCATGTAACCTTACATCAGAAAACTCACAGTGAACAACTTTGTATTTTAAAAATTATTGAATTTGCTACTTTTCTCCTCTATTTTTGTGATTTTTTTAAAGCTTCAAAATGTAATATTGTGGTTTTATAAACGATAAGTTACGTAGCTCATGTCATGTTATTTCACTTTGAATTATTTAATTTTAGTGGCATTCACTATATTTCATGGCACAGTGACTTGCAAATTTTAACTTTGAAGCACCGTTATAAGAAAACTATTCGAACTTAAATGGTTTCGTTAGGTGGTTTCCCGAAATCGCTCCGGAAAATACTGTAATGGTTCCTTAAGGGCGCGGTATACCGCAATTTTTATCATCATTATTTTATTTTTTATTTGTACCAGATATTTTTTTCCTATTTTAGACACAAAATGTGACTAAATTTGGCTCTTATGAAATTTTTTTATCTCTCATAGTCATATTTTGCATGTTTCCGTTTTACGACTACACTAAAACCAACCGATTTAGCAAACTCAAAAAAATTACAGTGGATAAAGACATTGCAGGCTACAATGAGATGCTCATATAAATTAAATAATAAAAAATATTTGTATTTTTAAAAAAAGCTGAAACAGAAAATAAACATTTAAAATATTCAATATTTTTTTTAAAACAAATAATTTTTGTTCTTTAATTTTATGAGCATGTCATTGTAGCCTGCAATGTCTTTATCTACTGTGGTTTTTTTGAGTTTGTTATATCAGTTGGTTTTAGTGTAGTTAAAACGGACACATGCAAAATATGACTTTAAAAAGCCATTACGCGAAAACTATGAGAGATAAAAAAATTTCATAAGAGCCAAATTTAGTCACATTTTGTGTCTAAAATAAGAAAAAAATATCTAGTACAAATAAAAAATGAAATAATGATAATGAAAATTGTGATAGACCGCGCCCTTATAAATTTCTCAGTTCTAGACACGCAACGGGCATACACGATAATCCATTGGCTTTTAAACGTACAACCGTATAGCACGTGATAACTCTACGAATTGAAGGGGCGAGATGAAGAGTGTAAAGATTCCATTTTGGCCAACTTTCTAGAAAATAGGAAAAGCAGCTTTGCTACTGAACTATAAGTTTATTAGTAAAACTTACAATTAAACATTTGCTTGTTACGAGCAAATTGATTATTAAGGCCGCAGGTCACTATTAATGCTAGTTTATTAAGTTTTACTTTTCAAATCCTGAAAGGGATTAGATATCGTAAATGCGTTACATAGAAATGTTGGAAATTGTTTGTACTATGTAACGTAATATTTTCGAAACATAAGTTTTCAAAATTTTGTCTAATTACTGACTGTAAGAAAATTTAATTATGTCTATAAGTATCCAAAATTAGAGAAACTTACGTTTAAAAAAAATTAATTACACAGTACAAACACTTTTCAATATTTGTATGTAACGGTTTTGTGATATCTGCTTCTTTTCAGTATTTAAAAAATTAAACTCGAAATAACATCGTAAATATGAACTCAAGGTCTTAACTGAAAATCAAAATAGTTTTAAAGTACACAAAGTTACCTGAATTCAAAGTCGAGGGAATAATTTGCTCTTTAATCTCAATGAGTTGAGTGATGTTCGAAGTTCGATAAAACTTTAATTTACAGACTTGTTTTCATAATAACAGAGCATATAACGTTCTATACCACCATACCTTCACTATACCAATCAAACACTTACAACGTTACTGGTGTATATTCACAATACAATGAACTACATTAACAAAAAAATACTACTGCAGTAACTCTCGTTGTGAATAGCCAGTCATATCATGACATAAAACGCGGATGTTAAGAAAGGAATGATTACCTTTTACAACTTATTTCAAAACAAAAAGGCCTAAAGCGGTGTAAGGAATCAAGAAATATTTTCTATCTTTATCTTAATCGATGAAGCTTGAATTTGAAGTTATGGAACACAGGTGCATTGGTACGTTTATAACGTCACTGTTAGACCTTGGGTCACACATTCATGGATACATATTTTTACTAGGGGAACAGAGAAATCTAACGTCGTATATAATAGGTCTAACAAAATAGCACGACATGATTGCCCAAACTCCGGCCGTGTTTCACTCTTGGCTGTAAACAAAGTTGATTGTAAACTTGAGTTGGCAGTGTCCAGACAAACATTTTGCCATGAAACTGAAAACTGTAAGAAGCAGTTTTCGATTGCTCCACGCCAGGTTTTATGACCTCAGCACCACTCTCTCCTCTTGGTAGAATTTTTACGAAGCTACATATAAAGTATTACTTGGCTATCTCAGTTTATTTTCGGTAAAATATGGAATATTTGCCTTTTTCACCTCATCCATTAAATTATTCCCCTATTAACTACAGGCTGCAGTCGTCGATTCATCATAGAGTTGACGTTCAATTATATCGTTGGTTTACTGCCACAAGTGACCATGTCGACATAAGCTAAACTGTCAAAATTACTATATAGGTAGGTAATTGGACTTTTTGTCTCATCGGCTGCGAGATCATTAGAGATGGCTACACACAACTTTACACAATGACAGGAGCTGGGAGAGTAGTCGGCCATGACCTTTGTTAAGGAACAATCCCAGCATTCGCCTGGAGCAATTACGGGAGACAATGGAAAACCGAAGTCAGTATGGCCGAAGCCGGGGATCGAACCCGCGTCTTCCGGAATGCGTGTCCAACGTGCTCGCCACATCGCTCGGTAAATTGCCTTCGAATATGTTACAAAGGAACAATTGCCAAAATTTAAAGTTTACTCGTTCTTGAGTATTGTTTTGTTACATTATAGTGAATTACCACATTTTTGTATGCTCTACAATTTAATTGTATATTTTTAATATGTTTAATTAAGTCAATGTGTTACCATTTTTTGCATAACAGGATATTTAAAAGAGTCTAATAGACGCTCTTCTGTTCCGACACTGACGATAAGATATTTTTGTAAGTTGTGGTGGAGCTTTATGCAACCATAAACACTTTTTAACGGACTATAATAAAATAACTATTTGAAGTTATGCTTTACGTGTAAAAAATTCTTTCTCTCTAATTAATTTCATATAATGGCGAAACTATCAAATCACTGCTTTTTGTGCGGTAAATTTCTGTCCTACGCCGAAGAAACCATGATTTTACCTCATGGCGATGTTTAAAACTCTAGTGCTCGTCCTGTATCTTAGCAGGAATTTACCGTAAGCAATCTCCTTAGTTTGGTGATACATCCAACCAATTTACAACCCACATATCTTTAGTCCCAGCACTTTAATAACTCGGTGCTACAAACTATTATTTTACTACATATTTTCTAGCCATAATTTCAAACACAGTAAACTATCCACTCCTCTTCGATTGAAAAACTTGTCGAGGAGGAGATATGGTAGGCACATATACTAGCAAGTCCCCAAGTAAATGTCAATACGTCACTTGCTACTACATCCTTGTATTACTGCAAGTACGCTAAATATCCACAAAATCGTTAATTAATAACAAAGCTTGTATTAATTCACCTATCTCTATACAACATCTGTATTTGTATTCCTCAGGTGACTCCGATTCGTACAACGCCGAACATAAAGTATATGCGTCTATAATTAATTTACTTACTTATTACCGTATATGATTGTTATTAGGCTCACTGCTAGATATAATAAATATTTTTAGGGCCGTCACAGGCAACGGGCCCTAACATATTTATTTCCAAACTGTAGTCAGTCTTCATTTGTTATAAAAATATTTTACAGCAGCCAAATACATTTATTCTTAGAGTGTATTTTGTCATACATTTTTCACAGTACGATGTTGATGTTTAAATTAACATTTTCTTTACTAAGAATAAATATTTATTAGGTATATCAGTGCATGGTAAACTATGTAAGAATTATTCTTTAGTAACATTTAGCTATGTTTCGTTGGTAGACATTCCTACAGAGATTAAGGAACTCTAATACTAGTGTAGTTAGTCACATTTGACTTGAGGGTCATGTGCTGATGCCAAAAGTCCGCTGTAATGAGTGAAGGTCTTTTCAAGGTTAATACTGGATTCTGAATAGTTTTGTGAACAGTGAATCGAAATATGAATGGTAAATTACTGACAACCAATATGAGTTCCTATAGCTGTGCAGATGGGCGACTTTGAGAAAGGAAAACTATTTATGTGACTATTATTCTTGACAGATTTCAGTCACTTAGTGTAAATCATAATCACCACACATGTTCATGAGAAACATTGCTACTCATGGTACCTAAACATAAAACTAAATTTTTCTCCCAATCTTTACGGGCGCGGTCTACCGCAATTTTCATCACAATTTGTAGTGTATTTTTGAAACACCTAATGGCTTATTTATAGTTTCACTACAAATATTTAACTTAGTTTTTTCTTTACTTGCGGTATTCATTCATATGTAAAATAAGTTGAAAATTTTTAGTGCATCTAGCTAAATTAATTAATCATTTTTCCTATATTAATTTTGTATTTAAGTGTTTATTGTAGTCATAGTTTTAATTTTGATAATCACACATGTATGTTTTTATTGTATAAGACGTGGTTAAGTGTAAGAGAAGGCGAAAGCCTTAACTTCGCGACAAACAAAGCCATTAAATAATTAACTAGATTACATTTTGTGGTAAACTTTGCATTCAGTATTAGCATTTTCGTCCAGATTGGTATCAAAACTTTTGGGTAGGGCATTTTCACAGTATTAGTGTTTTGAAGGTTATAAAGAAGCTGAGAAGAATACCCGTTTCATATTTGTTTTCGAATACAAATGTTATATACTTCGGCTTGAAAAATAAACTTAACAATTAAAACACTAATTAGGTATTTCATTATGTAATAATTACATTCGATCAGAAATCGTGGATTCGAAATTCAACAAAGAAAATCTCTTTTCCTAATCTGACTGAGTAATAAATACGAAGTAATTACTTAAATGATCTCATACTCTATAATCTTGGTATGTTTACAAGAAACACGTAGTCTAAATCACACTAAAGATTAATTACCTTCTTTATATAAGTTATTGTTGCACAAATATATTATTTATTGTTTCTTTTCACATATAAAAATTATAGTTTTTAAGAATTTGATAGCTTGCTGCTTATATTAATTTCGCTTTAGAAAATGCATTCATGGCGCTCATTTAGCTCGTTCTGTGGTCTCCTCATTAAGATCACACGCAATAGCATAACTTAAAATAATATTTCACGCTACATATGTTAGTTGAGTGTTAGTATTTTCGTTAAAATTATTGTAACTAAAGAAACAGACAAACTCTAACATTAATATCCAAAATAGTCGTATTTTTTTTCAGATGGGATTATAATCTATGTAATTCGTATTTAAGTTTCTTAACGGAGTGTTTTCATTTAAGTTATGAATATCAAACCGGAATCATTCGCAGTTCTTTATTAAGAGCTCTGCCTGGTCAGAGCTATCTAGATTTTTCGATGCATGGGTACAAAGGAGCGATAAGCGAAATACTCACTAAGACTTCAAGAGCGCAGTTTGAGCTGCTCATTCTGTGTTATGTCCTTGCTTCGTTTTCCTATAACACTTTCAGCGGGCATCCCATCATTTTTATTCTCTGTCGCTTTTAGAAACCCTCACTACATGTGTGTGCGAAAATAGGCTGCATTTATACGCAGAAAAACCGGCCCATCGAATTAGACATTATAACCAGTGATCACAGACTTTTACACTGCTTGTTGTTATTACATTCGCAACAAGACGTCAGATAAAAAATTACACCAGAGTGTTTCGTCAGACGCCTTGTTATAAACATATAGGAAAAAAGGTTAAACTGAGTTAAACAATATGTTCTATGCCCAAGCAAATAATTAGTTTGTTTATGGCCAAACATCCCTAGTAGCAAATACAATCATTTTTCAGTTGGCCAACTGTTGGCAGAAGCGAACAACGTTCGCTAGTATTGTGGTATTCTTCTGCTGGAATGGTTGTTAATCAGGCCATATCGGTAAATATGTTTGCAGTTACACTCAAATAATTTTTATGTGGGCAACTTAGTTTAAAAAGACTGACATATTTCAGTATACGGTCCACAAACAGATTTGCAAACCTACCCACAAGCATCTTAGAATAATAAGAATGCTTGAGGTACACTTATGGTTAATGTGTGAGTGATTTCATTATACATCATGTATGCCTCGGGTGGCCGTGGGTGCATTCAGAATGTTTACTGCCTGTGGGCTGCTTGTCACGGTCAGATTTGCACAAGTGGGCCAGTTGATGTTTGCTATTTGGAATATCTTTGTTACTGAAACAAAATTACATGTTTTTTGCGCAACTGTAATATTATATCAGTTTAGCTGAGAATATGCTTGTCTGTACACAGATTTTGTGTTGAACCATTAAAAAGATACAAATATACGCGGGAGCATCGAGAATCGTACCCGCGAACTCTAGCATCGAGTATCGCTCCATAGCATCCACGGCCAAGACAGAACGTTGGCGAGAGACTCAGCCAAATAGATCTATGGCTCATAAAACGCATGGCAATTACGAAGATGTATATTAACTAATTATACGTCTTTGTTTTCGGCTTTCTGTGGAAACAGTTTTCTCGGTATCGTTTGTAACTAAATAACGCATCATAACGCTAATTGTCACAGAAATTGCAACATAAATCTCGAAGTTTTATTGTAACCTATCACATGCACTATTATAAAGATTTGTTTGATGCAACAAGATGTATTTTTTTGTGCTATCAGAACAAATTATTTTATTGGTGTCAACCAAATGTTTTGTCAGGCGTAGGTACTCAGCCAAATAAATTGCATATTTTGTTGGGTTAAAAGAAACCAGGCATGTTGCTTTTGAAATATTGTTCTGCTTATTGCATACCTTAATATAATTTGAAAAACATGTAGTAGGCCCTACTTTGAAAGGTTCCTATGCTTATTTTGTTCATTTAGGATAATGCATTTTACTCAGACTAAATTCACACAGATTATTTAAATTTTATGTTACATATGTTCTGATATACAGTACACGAGACAGCACTATTAAATAACATGAATGCACTTTTGAATTATTTTAAAAATAAAGTCTTATTTTTTTCAAGTGCACATTGCCTTAAATCAATTTTATTTTACAACTCTGTATTGTAATATGCTTCTAATTTCTAACAACCATTCTTAAAATGTACAAAAAAATATATTTTATCACGCACGGACAGTACCGGGAGTACTCATAGGGCAATTGATTCATTTTCGTTACTGAAATTACCTTTTTATGTAAGATTTCTGAACCCTAACAAGTACCGAAAAGTGAATGTGTTAGTTACATTCCGCATTATTTTTTACACACAATACACGTATATTGTTAAATTTAATATAAATTTTACGTCTGGTATAAACATTTTGGCGTGAATCCGAAAGTTATTGACAATTGGTTAATTAATAAAAAATAATTACATCACATTACGAGCTCAATCAACTCGAAAGTTGGTCATGTTAACATGGATATCTCTTGTCATGTATTTTAAAATGGCATTTCTAACGACAATACCAGCACGTATTGTTGATACAGGGTTCCTGGGTTTACAGCAAATTTTTATGAAAGTTTTGTATTTTTTAGTTTTATTACTTACATATTTTATTCATCTATACGTAAAACGAAGTGCCCCACTCACTCATCAACGCACAGCCCAAACCGATGGACCTAGATACGTGAAATTTTCAGTGTAGCTTTCCCTCACGGCGTAGGCCCCGACTAAGGAAGGAGTTTTCGAAAATCGAAAATTAGAAGGATACAATGGGGCTAAATGTGTTATCGCGAAATTTTCGATAACTCTCTAACGTGACGATATATTTTTAATATGTTTACTTCAGAACATTACCCAAATAAATTCATATTTCATAATTTTTCGAATTTCCGAAATTCGGAAATTAAGGGGGTGAAAAGCCGTTAAATGTTTTTTTTTTCAATCAATCCTCTATTTCTCTTAAACCACTTAAGATATCGACGGGATCTTTGCATCAGAATGGTACTAATGTAAATGTCTAAAAAGTTGTTGCAGGATTTTTCAAAATTCGTCCTTGAAAGCTGGTATAAAATTAAATGTATTTACAACTAATCATCCGTATCTCCCTAACCATTTGAGGTATTGAGGTTTTTTTTTTTTTTTTTTGCTTTAATATTAAGCTTACGCAAATACTTAAAAAGTAATTTCAGGATACATGCTCTTTTATTCGATGTTTGCGTACGTAAATATGGGAAACCAATTTATGGAAATGATCACATTAAATATATACGGAAAATATAGTAACACAATCAATAAATACGTAATTAAAAGTTTGTTACTCTTCTCTATAGTACACGCGGGCGAAGCCGCAACGAGACAGCAAATGTAAAGTGTGCTGGAGCCCACTTCATGCCTGATATCAGTGGTGTCAAGGTTGCTGAGAGGGTTGTTTCAACTATAATATTAAACATTGTTGTGATTGGACGTGATGTGGTGTGACCTGTGAAGGGCAATTTTCTGATAAATAGTTGGGAGAGTGTGAGCTCCTTAGGAACTATATTCTTGCACCCTGATCTACTTGTTATTTGTTTAAAGCAAATGTGTTATCATTAACAATGGTTAACACCTAAATAATTTCCTAAGTAAATGTAATACTGTTTAAACAAGTGCCTGCAACTCCAGTGGTTAGCACCAGAATTGGAGCTACCAATTAAAATTGAAAGGTCCTCAATTTTGTAAGGCGGAGGAATTCCGTCAGGGTGCGCGCAGGTCGGGCGCCAGCGGACCTGGCGGGGAGGTCTATTTGCAAGGACTAGGTTGACACCGGACGTCAGTGTGCGCGCGTGGGTGCAGCGTAGGCTGCTTAGCGGTGCTGCTGCAAGGACGTGTTTTTTCTATTATTTTACAAACTTTTGATTGACTTTGGGGATGACGGGCACATCGGGTGCACAAGTAATATAAAGTGCACGTTAACTTCGGAAGGCTAAAAGGTGAACTTGGGGCTACTAGCGAGCTGAGGTCATGAAAACCCGAGTCAACAATCCGATCGCATCCGGGACTGAGCGCACCCTAAACAACTTTTGCTGTATTTTCTGTTGAAACTGGAGGTTCACCCGGGGAAACGCCCGTGTCGTTGTGAATTTTGTTTTTAATTTGTTTAAATAAATGGCTGTCTCATAGTTGAGAATGGTGGAAATGCCAGTGCACAGAAACAACGAAGTTAATTTCATATGGAGTGTAAAACCCTCTAATGAACTCTTATGTTGCTCCGTTTCTGCAAACAATGAACCCTAGGAAAGCCCTTGGCGTAATTGGGGAAGGGGGGGGGGCGTGCGTGGCCCGAGGACGGGTCGCGTTACACTAGTTATAATATATAATTATTAGAAAAACAAGTGTGTGTTGGTAATTTTATTGCAACAAAAAGTGGAGGTGGTATTATGACTACATTGCCGATTTTTGCAGCCCAACCTATTCTCACGAAAAATTCAAATGCCATTATTCCAGAACCGTACTTTTTGAATTGTGCTAATATTTTTTCCGTAGGTGCGATGTAGCCAAGCATATATAGTTCAACATGAAAAATCGGTTATCACTTAACAACGTTTGTAAATCCAATATTTACACTATGTATTTTCAGTGTTTAATCCAACATTAATATTCTAACAAAAGTAAATAAATATTGTTTATGAGCTGTCCCACGTTGGCATACATATAATAAGTTGATGGTAAGAATAATTGTACTGATGATTAAAATAACACCACGACTTTTAAGTACTAAAATTCTGGCAACTTAAGAAGTGTTTAATATAAGAGAAACACCTGATATTGTATTTTAAAATACACATGGTTCTATTTTCAGGTGCTCTGGCTTGTGAACCTGGTACCACGTGGTATGATGGTTGCAACTGGTGCTCCTGCGATGAAAGAGGGGAAGAGGTATGCACCTTAAGGTTGTGTTTGCCTGCAGCTACGAACAGACCTACAGAATAATCGTTCATAATCAATTTATTTTTCAATGTATAATAGTGTTACAGAAAAATGTATTAATACATTTCATTTCAAACACAAACATCTGTTTAATTTTGTATTTCAATGTACTGCTTCCAAGCACTTTCAGGACCTCCCGACATTGTTGACAGTAAAATGAAAGAAATTTAAGTAAAATTTTAGTAAATAATATTAAGGTGTTTACGTAGTCATAAAAAACAATCCTTACTGAACAAATGTATGTGAAACAAAATATCTTGAAAATTGTTTATTATCATCTCACTTTACGTAGTATAAATATTTCTCCTAGCATTTGTTTATTTTTGTTACTTTAAACTGAATTGAACACACGAAAAATATAATTTTGTAGCACAGTTTTTTAGCGGTACAAATTCAAATCTGCCTTAAATGTCAATGATAGCGTGAGGGTACGAATTTCACACAAACAGTTCAAGAAGATTCTTAAAAGATGATTTTGATTTAACTTGTGTAGCACGCAAATTCCTAAAAATTGCACAAAATGGACCAATGTGAGCCAAGTTACTCAAATGTAATAATTTTATTCTTGATTTACTACAGGAGACAATTTTAAATAGGGATATAATCACACAATTGGACAAAAATCAATTAATAAACCATACAATGATACAATCTACAAATAACTCAGAGCCTAACTTGACCAGTATTCTTGCGCTCAAAATCCTTGCAATACGCTTGCTAAGATTTGATGCTCAACCATGGTTTGGATTGGCCTTTTTTTTTTTTTTTTTTTTTTTCAAGGTGAGATATGAAACGCAAAATATCGTAACATATAATATTTATAAATGTTACAGATAAAAGTCAATAGACTTTTTAATGGTTAGCAATCCTGAGAATACTTGCAACGTTTATATTGCCTACGGCCACAGACACCCGACCCAGCTTAAACTTATTTATTGAATGGTCTTTGCTATATGTAATTTACAGTTACGTGAATACTGTCTTCGATGGCGCCTACACACCCTAAAAATTTAAAAAAATTAAAAAATATTTTCTTGGTACTTTTACAAATCCTTGTTAAAGTACAAAGATTTTCTTTGTGAAATAATTAGTTTATAAAGCTACAAAGGTAAACTTTGTAACAATACAAAGGAATTCTTTGTACCCATGCGGACAGTTCCTGCACTGTTAATTTCTTTGTAAAACATGACAAAGCACTTCTTTGTAGTTGTACAAATTTTTGTAAATGTTGAAAAATTTTCCTTGGTATAATAATGTTAGAAGGATTTTGTTTGAAATTACTTGTGCAAAGGTCACAATCTCTGGTAAGCATTTTTCTGGGATAAAGTGAATGTTTATATAAATTGCGTGCTTTAAAAGAAATAATTATTTGAAATGTACATTGAATGTATAAAATTAATAAAGACAAAGTAGTACGGAAGTAATAGTGGTCTAGGGTTAAGATTCGTAGAATCTAAGCGTGTGGAGAGTAGTTCGAAACTTAGCAACTACAATTTATTTCTTATTTTATTTTCAAAATAATTTCATGTGAACGTCTTTTACTCAAAAGTTATCTGATAAATAAGTTCAGTGATATTTATTAAGTACAATGAGCATTTAAATTTATTTTTTCTTTATCGAAAGTACAACTACAAGGCTATTCCTTATAATTTTACAAACATATACCTAGTGTTTTATTACAAAGACAACCACTATAGTTTGACAAGGAATTTCTTTGGCAACTGGGTTTCCTGAGATGTTCTTTGTAAAGGTACAAAAAAATTTTTACAGTGTATATTCATTTTATTGAAAGAGTTTTCTCGCTTTGGGTTTCGGGCAGCGACATGTTCTGATTCGGGATATCGATAGATAGCGACGAGCTGCGAGAAGTTTGTTGGAAGGAAGGAATTTACGATTGAGAACAAACAACTGAGGTGTTTTTTTTTTTTTTTTTTTTTTATTAAGAAGAAGAAGGCATTTTTGTCACAGAAATATATAAGAACGTTTCCTGCAACAAGGGTAGACAGACGTTTTATATCAGTGAAGGATAAAATTCGAAGAACCCGGTGTCCCACGTCCGTCACAACGTTTAGGAAGGAAGGATGTATCAATAGCTGCAGTTGATGTTCCAGAAGATGTCTGAGGTCTGCAGGTTTCCAGAAATCTAGAGGCTTCAGTTCCTGGTAAGGCAAACTACAATTTCCCATGAACTTCGTAGGGGATGTTAACGTCGAGGCTCCATTTTTAAACACACTTAGAAACATTTATCCTAATACAGTAGCTTACAGCTTACTTATTATTTATGAACATTTAAAAGCTAAAAACTGTGTTAACATTTTAACCCACGTATCAATTTCACCGCCGTGCTTAGATGTATGAGGAAGAATAAGTTTATATGATTAGCACTTTTGTCACGCTGTTAGAAACAGGTTCCGTGATATTACGGAAAAGTACAGGCAAAACATTATCCAGAAATCTAGCTACGTAAAATAACGGGTCACTCAGTTTTGCTTGGCAACGAAATCCTCCGTAAAATTACGGGCAATCCGTTTTCCTCACAAAAATGTGATATCTGTAAATCACTGGCACTTCACTTTCCAGAAATACTAAATACTCTCACTTACAATTTTTTTTTTTTCGAGATCTTGACGTACCATTTAGTAACCTATAAAGTTTTTCGACTTTTCCGGGATTGGGAACCAACGATTTGCTGGCAGACATTGGAACCATTGTACCACAGTGACAAGATGTCAGTAAGCGAGTTCCATGAAGTGTTTAGAGGGCGTGGTACATACTTCAACGCTAAAGTAATTAATCTTTAACTGTAGGTTTCTTGAAGCCTATTTGTGAAAATTAAACAATTGCAATTCTAGACAATAGTTTCAGCCGACATGTTACGAACTTCTAAGGCAGAATGTCTGGCGCCGGAATATCGTGCATTTATCTGTGGCGCAAGTGATCGCGTGTAACGAATTAGTAATTGGGTATAAATATTTACTCATAAAGTTGACAAATACCATTATATAGGATTGCCATTGAGTATTTTATCCATATTAGCTTCGATAAAGCGTAGAAATCAATTGATGTTTTCATCATTTATTTGTTTACCACGCACACTTAAGAGACCTACTTTATAAGAGAAGGTTTTTGTTTTTGATATCCTGATTTCACAGAATTTAATTAGTATCATTATGAGAAACAATTATACTTTATAGAAATAAATAACTTTAAAACGCATTCCATTTCTCTTAGTAATTCAAATGCTTTTTCCTGGTTTCATCGGGGTACAGACGTTTCCATTTCAATTATTCATTTCGTCCAGTGTATGATGAAACTAACAGGAAGTATATCTGCCGAAATGACAGATACGAGTTATGATTTATTCCAACTATAGCCAGTGTGAGATTAGTAAGTGTCCAACGGAAGCTACTACGTAAATTCCCCAAATTACACAAATTATATATATCTATATATATATATATATATATATATATATATATATATATATATATATATATATATATATATATATATATAAATGAAAGGTGACTGATTGACTGACTGACTGACTGACATATCAAACTGCAGCCCAAACCACTGGACCTAAAATCGTGAAATTTTTTGTAAGGGTTCCCTTCAGGTCGTAGGCGAGCACTAAGAAGGGATTTTTCGAAATTCGACCTCTAAGGGGGTGAAAAGGGGTGAAATGTATTTCCGAAGAAACGTCGATAGAGCTCGAACCCGACGGCCTATCATCGTGATTTTTACTTTAATAGGACACTTGTAAAAATGCATATTAGCCAATTTAAGGATGTTTCGAAGTTCAACTTTTAAGGAGCTGAAAAGACGTTAAATGTGTTTCCAATCAACTATCGATATCTACCGAACCCTTCGGGATAGAGAGTTGATATTCACTTCAAAATATTGCTTACGTAAATACCCAAAAAGTGGTTTTAGGTTTTTTTGAAATTCGACCCCCAGACAGTAAAAAGGGGCAACATGTGTTTTTAATGAATCGTCTTTATCTTTGAAACACAATTGGCTATCGTCGTGATTTTAACTTTAATTGGTTACTTTTACAAATGTCTATGGCAGGTCTCAAAATCGTTTCGAAATTCTTTATTTAAAGGGGTGAAAATACGTGAAATGTGTTTTCGATTATCATTCCATATATATCGAATCAATCGAGATATCGAAGTACTCTTTGCTTTAAATTGGTGCTTTTGTAAATATCCCAAGTACCATTTAAAATATATTTTCCGAATTCGACCCTAAACTGGTTAAAAATGGGGTAAT
>PNEQ01125057.1:0-40346 GCA_003012365.1 Medauroidea extradentata
TATATATATATATATATATATATATATATATATATATATATATATATATATATATATATATATATATATATATATATATATATATATATATATATATATATATATATATATATATATATATATATATATATATATATATATACATATATATACATATATATATACACATATATGTATATATATATGTATATATATACATATATATACACATATATGTATATACACATATATGTATATATACATATGTATATATATATATATATACATATACACACACACACAAACAAAAGAATTAGACGCTTCTACCATCTGGCCATGGCATAGGCATGTTGTGTCACCCTTCAACCATGTGGCTATAACCATATGTATTATTACTAACTGAAATTTAACACGCACACAAAATAAAATTACGAGATTCCTTCCCCCATTACTTGTCAGCTTCGAAACTGAAAAACATAAATATTGTATCCCCAAACAAAAGCTTTTAAATGGACCAATATGCATTAGGCCTGTAGTGTTAAAATTTACCGTAAAAAATTTAATAAAAAACACCATTGAATGTTAGTAGTTATCTGATAAGTATATTGCTTTTAACACACCACAAGCCAGTTAGCATGCTGCATTTCAGTACAGTAAACATTCGGAAGCTAGATATGATATTTCTAAAAACCCTTGCCCCTCATTGTGGCGACAATTGCTGTATGTCAGCCCTCCTGGACTAACATGTAGTTACGGTTTGGAGAATGTACAGAGGTGATCTGACCCCCTGCAATCACTCCGATATTCCTCTGCATTACTGTCACGTATCTCGTATAAGTTAACATTTTTCCAGGAATTGACTCGGGGGTTTTCGAACAGAAATCAAACTTGACTTTTCCATACAAAACTTCCGGTTTATTTAAATGGCTTTTACGTTATCCTCTACATAATTTCTATTCTTTACTGTGAACCCGGTTTACTGAAAAAATTTGGTATAAAAATGTAGCACAACTCCACGAGTTTAGAAAAAAGACGAAGCAAAATTGCACCTTACGGCCTACGTGTATGGACTAAGAAATTTAGCGGGAGAGTCCAGAAAGGCTGTCCGAAATGATTTAAACAGAAAAAAAGGCGTCTGTGCTGTCCATATGTGTGAAGTTCGACACTCCCGAATCTAAATCATGAATAATTGTGGTTGCAGCCCCCTGACACAACCGCACTCGACTGTGGTTGGATTATTCATGCAAATGACGAAGGCAAAACTCTCTAAAAGGGATTACACACATTACCAGTGAACAAACAGTATCTGCAGCAGTAACACTGTGGTCGTAAACGCTATGCGAGATAATAGCTGTACTGCTGTCTGCAGCTGCTGTGGTCAATGAAACTTGGAGAAGAGAGACAGAGACATGCAGCGAGTGTCACACATGTGCCGCGTGAGTTGTTTTATCATCAGCCGCCACCTCGTCCCACACTTCATCATGTCAGCCGCCGCATCTTGATTATAAAGTTGTGTAGCTGCTAATTTATGTAAATTGCACCGTACGTAACTCAGCGCCTGCCTATACATGTTTGCAACCATACCTAACTGAAAAATACAAGCTAGAAGCTGGTTCTCATCTGGTTCTCATCAGAAAATATTATCACACACTATATAAAAGATGTTAACATCTTTATCATTACACAGTAACTTGTTTTCAGACTGCAGAAGCAAGCTAAAATACATTTTAATACTAGACAAAAAAAAGATGGCAACAATTGTGGTCAGTGGTGGTTTTGTACTATGAGGTTTTGTGCTAACCAAATTCCCTATTATAATTCCCTTGTGAGTAGAAAATGTACCAACTTTATACTGGTTACATATTCAGTGTTGGTCACATACTGTTATAAGTTGATACGATTGATAGTCTTTGTTTGCAAGCATTTAATGGACATCTACACAGCTACAGCAATGTTGTTAATATACAAATCATTTTCCACAGACTTCTTTGGTACTTAAAACAATTGATTCACGAAATGATTAAATATTACATTACATCCTGCTGTGATGTTTATCAGTTTGGCTTCTACAGGCTTGTTATTCGTTATAGCAATGTGGCACCTGGGATTCTGTACCATTGTTGTTTAGGAAAGTGTATGGTTGTTCTGATCAGATGTGCATATTGTCTGAAGGAAGGAAGTTCTTTCACGACCGATGAGGCTCTTGTATTTACATTAGTGTGTTTAGTGATGTATAGTGCAGTGATAGTTTTATGTAGAAAAAAGTTGCACTGCTATGTTATTTTAGTCATTAGCAAAATAATATTATTTTTACAGGGAATTTAAATCCTCCTTTTGTGTTCATTTCTTGCTAAAGTTTTCATGTGTTTAAAACTGGCTTGTATGGCTTCATTTTGCTGTAGATGTGAAGATAATGGTTTATCTTTGTCTGACTGGTCATATATCCTGAAGTGTAGCCATTAGTTACTAAAGAAGTGTTTTTTATGATTTGTTGGTAGAGAAGTGTGTTAACATTGTCAGTTTTACATTATATACATACGTTTTCGTGTGGCTTTTGTAATAATTTTGGTTCAGATTATAAGAACATGTAAAGCATCCTTGTAAAACGTACGTAAATAATACCTGAAGCTAGAACATAAAAAACTGTTTTAGTAGTCTTTTAGCTCAGACCAAAGAGACTTTCTTTGTTGAAAGATTATTTAGGAGACCTTTTGAAGCTGAAGTATTTTTGTGAAATCATTACTTACCTATTGAATTTGCAGTAAAATAAAATAAAGGAAATAACACGTACTCTCTTTCTTTTGCTGTTCACAATTGTGAAACACAAGATAAAAATATTAATTATTGACTTCAGCAGCAGAAAACAAGACTACTGTACAGTAGTTTCGACCTACAGAAAGAAAATAGTTGGAATAGTATTTACATGTGTGCCTTCCAATTTTTGTGTTCACCTAGATGCTGGTTTAACATAGTTACCATATTTAATGTTTTCATCCAACTGTACAATATTTTGTATGCAAAGTGAAAGATAAGTAGACAACAGAACTATGCGTGTGGTATAGTTTCATCATGGGAGCTCTATGTATATATATTTTTTATAATTTGGCATGGCGTTGTTTTTATGATGAAGTCAGTCTTTGTTAAGTTGGTGAATTATATTCTGCTTCATTTAAAACAGATAGTTGGGTAGTTGACTGCGATTGCAGTGCAATGTTACTAGACATAAGATATTCTTCTACTTCAAGTGATTTTCTTTATGCTGAACCTGGACAAGTCTTTCTTGCAGATCAAGGCTGACTTCTGATATTTTCTAGAGAAAATCTCACACTGTTCCAAAGTTTAAATGAACTCATTTGAAGATAGTTTCTTAGGCATACCCTCATAAATTGTACAATCCTTTTTGTCTCTTGCCCAATATACCTTTGCTTCTTCAAGATATAAAACCACAGCATCATAATTTTTTAACACAAAACCTTATTGTAACCTTGTTTACTTTGGTTATAAAAAATATGACACAATATGGACTTTCCATTCATTAAAATGTTATAGAAAATACCAGTTTCATAAATATACACATATTACCTATTTGTTAATTGTAAATATGTTGAAAAGTAGCAGAACAGAGTTTTTGGGAAATGTGTAATGTAACACTACTTCTACAAATATGTAGTGATTATGTGTAACATTATGCTATCAACCATATCAGAGTTCCTTTGTCAGTTTTAGCAATTTTTAAATATTTTAATTGTTTTAAACTATTAACTATGAGTTTTTTTATAATAATGAAATCCGTTCTATTTGAAGTGAAAAATGTGTTTACTGATATCAGGTATGTTTAATGATAACAGTTATTTTATATTTTAGTCTATACATGTAGGAGAATATTTATAGTAGATACTTTCCAATTTATGTACTTATGGAAAATGTGTAGATGTTTCTTTATAGTTATTATTAGCCTTGTAGTGATTATGTTTATTGGCACTTATTTTGTTACCAATACTGTTAAATGTTATGTATTGATTTAAAGATCTCTTTTTTAAGTGTCTGAAGATTTATTTAACTAATTCAAAATCTTTAATTATAATTAGTCATTGACTTATGGCATTGTTAGTAGAGGAATTATGTCATATCTTTGGCTTGCAGTGTTATTGTTTATCCCCAAATCATAAAAAATTTAGGAGAGAGAAAATTAGGTTGGATAAGATACATATACATTTGAAAAAACTGCTGAACATTGACATTTTAGACCTCTTCAGTGTCAGGTTTTCTTCTTACTGTGTTTGCTAAAAATATTAAAAGTTTTTATACAAATTAAACATGAATATATGTTTTAGGCTGTAAAAATTGTCTCAAAATTAAAAAAAAAAAATTTTTTTTTTTCCTTGCTGATGTACAGCCAGAGTTAACTCAGGCAAATGTCTTAAGGGTTTAAAACTTATGTAACTGCTGTTTTTGTAATGGAGGATAAAATATGTTCTGTATTACTAAACTTTCTCCATTCACAATCTGCTTTATGTAACATTACAGACTGGACTTCTTTATGCTAATTCTCATCGCTACTGCCATAATGTAATTTGCTTTTGTAAATTACAAAACCTGTAGCCAATAAAAGTTTCAATAATATTAAATGAATTAAAAAATTTTCATAGCAAAATTATAATTATTGAAACTACAATGCTGTGTGCAGAATGGAATATTTATGTTTTCCGTGTAAAAAACCTCACAGCAAGGAAGAAACGCTATGTATATATGGTGAGCACTTTTGACAGCTACTTTGTCTAAAAAATGATTGAAACTTATTGTTTATTGTGACCTTAGATGTTAACTGTAAAGTACAGTATAATTTATACATTTTGAGTGTTACTTAATGTTTTTTTTTTATTAAAAAATGGGAGGAAACTAAATTTTCTGAAAGGAAAAAGTAAATAAATCTTCAAAAGGGCTCACTTTTTCACGAACCACCTATAGTTAAATATTAAAGCATTGTGAATGTCAGAAATTGTAATTTCAAGGCAATTTTGTACCCTTAGCTGTCTAGGTACCTCTAGTGCACATGTTGCAATCTGTTACAATGCTAAAATGTGTAGGCTATGTCTGATATTGTTCTCTTGTATATTTGTTATTACAACACATTCCACAACATGTACCACACAAAATAATAGTTTTAAAGTCTGTAGATGGTTTATTGATAACTGAACATGAAAATATAATTTATTAGCAAGTGCTGAGATGGGAAATTTTTATTACCAGTTAATGATACCTACAAGAAGTTGATGTAATTATGTTTGCTGTGGTAACTTAATTGGTTAGTTGATAAATCAAAATGTTTTATAGATATGTGTTACGTTGGTTATATAGTTACCAAAAGAATGTAAGCAATAATAAAGTATTTTACTACCTATATGTTTTATTTTATTTGTCTGTCGCCTGTAACTGCAAGTTAAAACAGTATAGTAGTTTTAATAGATTTACACTGTCAATTAACACTTGACAGAACAGTAGCAGAATCTGGACAAAAGATAACACATAAGGAGCACATCTGATTGTGGCTATTAGCATAACAGCTGTGGTGTACAAAATAAATTAGTGTGTTTTGCTGTTGCACTTTCAACTTAGATTGAAGATCAAGTCACTCAAATACCATGTAATTTGTAACATTAAATGCAATTTTAATAATTTGAATACAGTAGAATTCTGCTGTACCATGGCTTGTTATATCTTTGATTTGGTTATATGTACAGTAGGACTTATGTCTTCCAGCATGCTTATATTTCATCATGTAGTTTGTCGCCATCTCTAACATTTTAGCAGTCAACGTAAATATACCGAATGAGGGAGTGCAGTTGCAAAATGTTGAACTTCCATTCGACAGGACTGTAGTTTGATTCACTGCTTTGGCCATCCTGATTTTGGTTTTCCATGGTTTCCCGAATTTGTTCCAGGCAAATGCTAGGATGATTCCTTAACAAAGGCCACAGCTGATTTTCCTCCAAGTTCCCCTTTCTAGTGTTCTACTGAGGTATTTTAAGCTCTGTGGGATCATTTAAAACCATAAAAAAAACCTGTAGTTTTGATCAAAATGTTATTTTACGTATAGTAATGCCATTATCATCATCAACCTTTCATTCCCTCGTGTATTTTCAGAGCTATGCAAGTACCATATTTAATGGATGTGTTTTTAGTTTATTCGTACTGGGATCGTCTACATTTTTCTGTTATTTTTTTAATGCCTGGAAAGTAAGCTGTATTTTTCTCCCCAATATTAGTTACCAGGTATTATAGTTTGCATGTAGTAGAGGACTATGCTACTACACTGGCAGTGGAAGTTAACATAGTTAAAACCAACAGAATTTTGCTCACCAGTAAAACATATTTAAATGCTTGTCTAGTAACAAATTTAAATTTGTAGACAGTACAGACAGTTTCTTTAATCACAGTTCTCCATGCTGTGATACAAGCAAGTCTCACATTGTCTGCCATAAAAGTTTCCTTGGTGACATTCTAAATTAATTTTTTATACTCAGTACTGAAGTTTTATTTATTTTTACACTAATTTTTATGTTAACTTGCTATTTTTTCATAGAACTGCTAGAACATATTGTAATTTAATATCACTCTGTGTATGTTTTGTTTAGAATTTAGGATCATTTTTAATGTTCTTTGGTATAACGGCAATAATTTTAGTGCCTAATTTGGAGCTAGAAAAAATACATTTTAACTTACTAACAAATTCATTGTAGGCAACGTAGAAGAAAACTGTCATATGTATGATGTTTATTTTTAATTTTAACAGTCTCTGAAACAAAATCAGACTGTATAAAAATGGGTTTTGTCAGATCCTCAAAGCAATATTATTGTGAAAATAATAGGAAGTGTGTGATAAGTGACAAAACAATGTAAAATAATTATTTGCCGTAGACCGTGGAGTACAACACAGTACTTGACAAAAGTTTGGCGGAGTCTCAGGAATCATTAGGTACAGTGACACGGAATGTGGGTGTAAACTTTGTAATAAAGTTTTGATTAAAGCAGTGCTCTCTTGTTTTTATTTTTTTTTAGAAATATTAATGTTTTATGCCTAAACGAGAGTAAATATCAAAAATCTGTCTGGCTTTTTTGTTTGAAATTGTCTTCTTGTTGGCTGATTTTTTTTAAGACAGTTAATACTATGATTTTAGCTAATTGTGTAATTAACAAAATTCTAGTTATTGACATTTCAGTTGAAACCGTATAATTTCTTGTTTTGAAAAAAAAAAAAAAAAAAAAAAAAAAAAAAAAAAAAAAAAAAAAAAAAAAAAGCTGTCATTGCAAAAAAAAAATAAACTAAACTGCCAAACATATTTTTCATATCTGCCCTCATTTACGCTTAAAAAAATTATTATTTAAAAAACAGCAGATACAAGATAGCATGACCTTAATGGATCATGATGAGAGAGTGATTCGACAGAAAGCCTGCACATTAGTTCAATCTGTGCACGTAATGGAAATGAGACACCTGATGCGTGTGGCAATTTCTTCTTGATCGCTCCCAAGCTTTCAAACCTCAGGTACAGAAATAAACACTAGGCGGTGACAACCATAAGGATAGTTGTTTGTCAAAAACTAATACACCTGAACATAGGAATAAATTACTGTATTAATGTTGCTGATATTGCAGAAGTGGAAGTTAATGTTTTGCATTTAGGCGTACTACGAATCTTGAGTATGTTAAATTGAATTAAATGCCTCTGCTTTTATTTGAAAGGTAGTTATGTGCTTTCTTTTCATTGTTTGTACACTGTTGTAAAATACTTTCCATAATTTTTTTTTCACGTAAAATTAGTTAGTTATGGAACTGTTCAATTTTCGAAGGGTATGCATTTTTTATGAAGATTTAACATGTAATGGGTTTGTTTATAATAAGTAGTATCAGCATATTTTATTCAAGATTTTTTCGATGTCCCACATGCTGTAAAATAATAATTTTTTGTCATTTGAATATCTGCCGTAATGGTTATGAACCTGTTTTGTGTATCTTCAATAATACTTTGTATAGTTTGTCTTGTCGGTGGCTTCAGTTTCTGCAAGGACGTGATGGTTATTTTTATAGGCTGTGCAAGCTGGCTGTGTGGGATAGACATGGCCACGCCTTCACAAAGCAATTGTGTATCTATCCAAGAAGGACTGCAGTATATGTGCAAGATCTGTGGTAAAAGGTTCAGACGCCAAAACTCGTGTTACGATCATATGGCGCTACATCAGGGGTCGACACGCTGCTCCATTTGCCACATGGTCCTTAGCCGCAAGTCAAACATGAGACGACACATGAGGATTGTACATGGCATGTCAGGGGATGCAGATGCCACTCTGTGAGCATTCTGACTGTTCAGTTGGCAGCAGTACTTTATGTGCAGTTTTCCCTGTTATAAAGTCATTACCAATGTGTGCAGAAACTGCAACATTATAATAAACTGTGTTAAAATAGTTGTTTCTTATACAGTAGTAGAAGCCCAGTATACAACCACCTATTATACTGCACTTTCTGGCCACAAGTGGGTCGTTCTATGTTCCCCAGTGGAATAAAGGCCTGGTCACGCCCTGTGTGTCGTGGAACCGCAATAACGTACGTAGGAATTATGTCTTCCGACTCCGGTGTTGTAGTGGGTGTATACTATTTATTTTATTGGTACAACAGTTGTTCAATCAGTATTAATAAAAAGAAAGATTTGTGATAATGAAAAAAAAACTACACAAATTAAATTTTTATGTTATTTTAGAATATTATCAATCGCAAATATCATACATACTCTAGCCTCATCTGTCTACAACACAGAATGGCGTCTATTAAGTTCTGATAACAGTTTGGACAACAATTTCTAGCTGCTGTGTATTTACAAAGATGTGGTCGATATCAGTTGTTTTGACAGCCAAATAGTATCAACTAGGAAGAATGAGATTTGAGAAAAAGTAAGTTGGAAATTATAATTTTGCCTGGCATGTTAAGTACCAGGAAAAAATTAGCCATTTGAAGCAGAATTTGAAATATAATACATAGTTAGTCTCGTGATTATTTATTTAATAATTATGTAGGTAATAGGTGGCATAAGAGATTTTCGTGTATTCTATGTTGAAGTTTTTTTATTGTAGTTGTAATGTGTTATTCAAGAATAGTATCAAAGGGAGTCTTGAACTCAGTAAGCCTATTAATTGTCTAATTAACTTTGTTTCTGTTGGATAATATTAGCACAAACAAGGAAACTGAGTAGCCTTGCTGTGAACATCTCTCTGCAGTGTGTTCTTTGTAAGGCTGTACCTTGTAAGATTCAGCCATCATTCCCAGTTTTATAGGAAGTTTTTTCTATGTGAATTTCAGAATTATTTGTTGAATTAAGTCAATCTTGTTATCGGAATTAATTTTGCTATATAATATGTGCTTCAAAATGAGTTCTAGGTTACTAGTTTAAAAAAAAAAGTATAAAAATAAAGTTTATGTGCAAAGCACACAGACTGTATATAGACAGATTTCATGAATACTGTCTGTTGCTCAGTAAACTTTGACTACTTCTTGAACATATGATGTAGGATAGTCAGCTTATTTATCCACTCATTGTGATGGCCTATAGATAGTGTATAATGTCAAATACTTCAGTTTGTGAAATGAAGATTTAGTTATTTTGGATTGTTACGAAACAACTGAAACTGCAACAAGAATATGAAGTGTGTAAAAAGTTCCTTGTTGTGGAAGTCCGTGTAAAAAAATTATTTAAAAAAATGAGATTAAAATTATCAGTTGTTTTTATTTTAATGTACTCTTAAAGTTATTCTGTATTGTTTGATAAACTTGTCTGTTATTTGAGGTATTTCATGTATTTTATGTGATAATTTTATAAAATAATTTATACAGTCATAGTACGAATATGTAAAATATATTAAACGTGAAATATTAATTGGTATTCATTAATTCACTGCAGAATATTTAATATACATCCATACTCAACATGATGGTGGGTAGTATATAGAATGGGTGGTAATGGTTATGGGAAAGTAAGCATTTTGTGCTAAGTGTGCATATTTGAAATTAATGTGCATCGAGATGCCATCCTAGTGTCAAGATGGTAGATAATAACAGTTCAGTGACGTACCACTTTCACTGGAGAAGGGACATCGAGTGGAGTTCTGTTGTCCATTATCTTAGTCCTTGTACTGGGCTCAAATATGAGTGAATTTCAAACATGCTCACTTTTTCATTTGACATTTTGCAAGGTGGTACTGCTTGAATGAAGTTCCTCGACACATAATGCTGTGTTATGCATCATCTGTTTCTTTCAGTTTACAACAATAAATTCCCCATCATTGTGTATTAATCTTCTGGCTGTTTATGTCATGAAACATTCATCAGTTGAAAATATGTATTAATTTATGGGTTTAATTCGAGGTCCCATTCTCAAAAGTACATACTTCAGTAAGAGATAATATTGTATGTAGGTATTGAAATATTGTAGGTGTCCACTTGCCACATTTACTCCGTATGTCAGCTGCTGAACATATCTCATAAGGCTTGTCGTTACTTTTGACATCCCAAGACCAGGGTCGTAAATGGTTTGTCTTTCCACATTTGAGTGGTGTTATGCAGAAGGCATCCAAGCCACAAACGTAAAGAACAGACAAAAAACAAGCTCCTTTATTATAATACATTAAAGATTAACACGTCAGTAACTAGGTAACTGAAGTCAGACAGAGGTACGTTATTTGGAAATGAGATGTATTAATTAAGAAAATAACAAACATTATTTAAGTAACAGTTGTTTATGTTCTGCTTTATCAAATATAATTCTGTTGTCTGGTTTTCGAATCAGGTGCACTTCACTAAGAGAGATTGAACTTGTTGTGGACTTCGTCCTGATTGCAGTTCCTCTGTCTTCGCTTTGACAGTGTCTCACAATATTTTTAAGTGGCTGTGCCACACTTTGAAGTCTAGTAACTGCTGCAGTTACTCTCTGACGGGTGGTGTAAATATTACCAGAAATGTTAAAAATATAGTTTCATTTTATTTATTTCTTATTGCCTATGATTGTGATTACAGTACTCCTACTCCCATGTTACAAATCAAATATCTGATATTGCTCCTCCCTTCCACCCGTTGATCCTCCTGTGCTGTGTGATGAACATGGTATGAGAACTCATATGCACACTTACATATTTATGCTTGGTGAGGCTTTTTAAAACCACGTGGTTGGTATTATGACCCTTGCTCATTTTAAACATGTATATCTTCTTACATGTTTTTATATAGTTCAATGCATCGTAACATGTGGCTTTTTTCCCCCTTGTTGGTGTTAACTTTTTTTTCTGTTTTTCTACATTGCTTTTTCTATTTATCTTGCTTTTTAAGTCTACTTGTTAAAGTACTCTACCCTAGTTTGATTGAGATGTTTATATTAGTGTGTATGTTTGTTACTTTTCATAGTTTTGTATCGGTAGTAGAGCTGTCCCTACAGGATGCCCAATTTTGTCTATGCCCATAAGTACATCATCACCCATAGCAGAATGAAGATATTGCGAAAAACAGCTGTTTCTCATAACAACATAATTTAAAAAATGCTATCAGAACCAACACAGGAGAGCCTTTTCATTATTTTCGTACCAGTTCTCGGAGAGTATAGGATTCTGTAGAGATTGGTTTATATAAGCACTTATATTTCTATAAATACTGTGATTTGTTTGTGTCACAATTATACATTCAAAAGATGTAATTGTGATGTTACTTATGTGTCAATTTCCTCACTGGTTGTGAAATTGGGTGATACTAAAATTTAAGATTAACCAATCTTACATAAATTCCAACACCATGATAATCCAAAGAGAAAATGTTAATGAAAACCATGCCAGGTCGTTTCTGTTCCTTATTTGTTTTATGACAACTGTATGTTATTTTAGATTATGATTATTCATTTATTGTCAACATAGCCTATATGTTATATTTGGAATACACGCGTGATTTTATGTCAATCTAAATTCATGACATTTAAATAAATACTAGTGCATTCTAACCTCTTGGAATTTTGTGATACACAAATTCACCTTTGTATATATGTACATAATATGCATTAGTATAAAATCTTAAAAGATAATTGTTCACATGCCTTTTAGGCACTATGAAGGCGGGGTAAGTATTGCAGTCATGTGACCTGACTTAGCTTCTGAGTAAGATGCCAGCAGAAAACTGTAACAGAAATACAGATCATATTCTGATACATTCCTCAGCATGCTTTTGGGTACAAAATCTATTATGCCTAAAATAATACCCCTCAGTAAGGTGCAGAAATTTAACATACATGGAAGTATAATCAGTATCAGAAAATATATATTAAAACTGTTCAAGAATCTGGCATCATACATAGTTTGAAAATTTTTGTTTCTTAACCAAATTCTGTTTATCTCTCTCTCTCTCTCTCTCTCTCTCTCTCTCTCTCTCTCTCTCTCTCTCTCTCTCTCTCTCTCTCTTAATGGCTTCACTGTAGATATCTTAATGATGTTTTACACTTTGACACCACTATGGACTGGGTTGTTTTGCCACTACTAATTTATTTGTTAAAATCTTCTGAGATTTGCTATAGGAGTCATACTGAAGTGCATATGAATTAGTTCGAAAATCAGACTGAGGTAGTACAATAATTGAGCTACAATAATTTCTCAAAGTATTAGCATTTAACACAAAAGAAACATGAATGCAGTTCTTTATATTGATTCATGACTTTCGTACAATCCTTTGATATTTCCACGCCAAGGAATGTTATACACAAAATTTGCCTTGTTGGTAGAAAAGCCTGAAAGGATCTTCTTTGGGTAAATCTTCAGTGTTATTGCCATTACCTTCATTTTATCACATACCGGTATATAAATGATGGGAAAAAAATATTTTTGAAAACTATACTAGTATACTTTTCCTAAAAATAATATCATATGTTTTGCTGGATATTGTTTCTTTTGCAGTACATTATTTCAGTAGCTTTCAAGACATGAGATTTGTGTTCTGACAAATTTGTGTTAATGTCACATTCTTTGAACGTTTATAAATGGTTACTGATGTTGTCTGTGACAAATTGTGTATAGCTATTATCCTAGTGACAGTTGTTATCCAGTGTTGGTTTCTGTAACTGTGCCGTACCTTTGCCAGGATGGAAGGACTTGATGGAGAAATACAACATCTGCAAACAAGGATACGCATGTGATGTCTGTGGCAAGACTTTCAAACACATTGGCTCTCTGTCGATGCACCGCCGTATGCATCGTGGCCACACGCAGTGTCCTGTCTGCCATAAAGTTTTAAGTCGAGCTTACTACATGAAGATTCACATGCAGGTTCTTCACAAACTGCAGTTGTAACATGTTGACAGAATTGCATGTGTTCTGGTGTATTTTTTGGCGTATCAGAAGTAGTAATGTTATTGTAAAAATATATTCACACCATCGGACAACTCTCATACATTGGTTGATGCAGGAAAACTTGTGATTACTTACATCCTCGTGTTTGGTGTAAAGTAATTCAACTGCTATCAATCAGCAAATCAATTTGTTCTACTCTCATTTAATTTTACTTGTTGCTTCCATTTAACGGTAGAATTAATATTAATTTGACCAATTTTTTTGGTTGTTTTCAAGAGAAATGTTTCAAGATATTTTGTTGTGATCAGCATTTAAGTAAAATTACTTAGCATAGATATAATTTATTCCCAGCATTTAGTTCTTAATGTTATGTGCACCAAATTGCTACTATTTGTAGTTGATTTTAATTTTGTACAGTGGTAAAATTTGCAAGCCAGCATGTATGTGTGCATGTGAAATGTAAATGATATATAATTTTTTTACTTCTACGTGTAAGAATAAAGTTTGCAGCGACTGATTACAGAGTTTGCTGTTTTTTTGCGTTATTTTAATTTTTGTATTGCCTGTATTACAGTTGGAATATTAGGTTGCAGCATTTATGATATCATCGTCAAGCACAACTTCTTTTAGGCCTACTTTTTCTTCATCTTCTTTGCCGCAGCTGCTAACCACCAAGTTCCATCATTGCTGTCACAAGTTCCTTCATCACACACAGCATAACACATTCTGTCTGCAAAAATGTGCACTGAAAACACAAGAACACAACGTGATGAATGCAGATTGGCTGTTTGAGGATTACGTTGCTAATGGTGTGCTTGGGACCAGATGTGGGGCACATCATAGGAGTGGGCCCAACACTGACAGAAATGCAATCAGATAAGAGATTAAAAATAAGAAATTAATGTTAAATTTTATTGACATAAAGGTGGCTGGGATGAAAGAACTACGTGAAAATACATGTTAAAGGTAAGCAATAGAACGGTTCCAGCAGACAAAATGATTTTTTTCAAGTGCAGTACACTTTGACACTACAGCGAAATGCACCTAACTTCATTTATTGTCCTATATCTCTTGAGTTGCCTCCCGATTATTTTTTTTTCTTTGTTTCATGCACATTCTAATCCTAAAATTACTCTCAAAGTACTGTAATGTTATTGGGAAAATTCTAGATACGTACTCAAGTAAAAATTATTTACTTACTGAAATTTTTTTATCATAGTTGCTTAAAATAAGTCACGGGGGTAGACTGTATAAGTCAAAATTTCAGCGTGATGCTTGCAAACATTAACCCGAGTAAAGTTTTCTAATGCCCAATAAGTCATGAGAGTGGCTTCTCAATCAACTCTTGGTTATTAAGTGAGAAAAATGTAAACAGTATACATAGCCGAAACCACAGTGAAGTGAATGTAAATGCACAGTGTTCAAAATATCGAAGAAAGACATTCAAAGAAAATATTATATGAACATAAATAAAAATGTGCTGCAACTGTCTCCTTTACTTAGAATTGTTTGAAAGCATTTGAACAAAGTCTGGTCACATGACTGAACAAACCTATATTACTCAAGCTGATTACTTATTATGAATTATTATTATTATTATGAATGTCCCGTAGTGATGAGATTCTTACAATTGTCAACTCATTTTAAGTGAGCAAGAGATTTTTGATCAAAGCTCAACATCGAGGTCTTTAGTGCTGGTGAGGGGTAACAAGAGGTGATTATGGAGCAGCGTTGGAATGATAGGGTAAGGGAAACGGGAAATCCCAGAGAAAACTCGCCGACTAGCTTCATCGTCCGGCATGATTCTCACATGCAAAAATCTGGGGACAGACCCCACCATGAATCAAACCCGGATCACCTTGGTGGGAGGCAAATAGTCTTGCCATTTGGCCTCCGTGGCCTCCTTGATTTTAAATTCAGAGAAGTCCTCACCTGGTACATGAACTGTGATGTATCTTGTCACGCATGTTATATTTTGTTCAAACTGCGTAAGTTATCCCCAATATCTTTATGTATCAAAATAAAATGTATATGAAATGATGCCCCTGTTTTTTTTTAATATAAGCTGCCTATTAGAAACATGTTTTTTGGGGGTCCCTCAAAATGGCTAAAAACTGTTTTTCTACCCAGCTCTTACTGGAAAATACCACCCAAATTTGTTAAAAAGAAATAGAGCAGCATTTGTTGGACTTTGTCATAATGTCTACAAGTTACTTCACAGTGTCAACACTTAAAAAATCCCATCCTTCTTTATTGCCTCTGGGGGGCTATAAAAGAATGACTTGTACATTGAAGACTAATGATCACATTTCATCATGTTTGGCATGTTATAATGATATAGCTCTCATTTAGTAGCATAACTATTTTAACTTGTGACTTTAGTGTGTGTCATATGTGTGTTTTTGTGGTATTAAATTTATCAGATTATATCATAGTCATATCAGTGTTGGTTCTAATAAGCTGACTAGAAAATTATTACTCTAAAAAGGTTTTAAAATGGTTATGTACTTATGAAATGTGAAGATTTTGTGAACATTTGGTAAGGTAGTTTTTGCAAACATAAATTACAAAAATGTGGACCAAGTAACAGTTTCCATTAATGTAAATCTAGTGTCCGTTCTAATTTTTCGTGTTGGTTAAGCAATTGTTTTCCATGGATTTTACAGTAAGGCCTGTTGAAACTGCACCAAGGTAGTTTTTGTTATGTGGTGTGTGAAAATGTAGCTCGCAATATGTTCCTAAGTGTGTAATCCGGAACTCACGTCTCCTGTCCAACTACATGCATTGTGCTGTATCGTTAGTTGTTTCCATGATTTAGAAAAGTAGTTCTGTTGAAACTGATTTTTTGTTGTTAATTTTCATAGTTTTACAGTTTTGTATTACGATTTACTTAATCACTGCGGTAATTTACAGTTCAACCTTTTTAAGCTAGAATGTTTGGAGTACAGTCTGTTACATGTTACAAATCAACAGTTTAAAACTTGGGGCAGTTAAGTATGTGTATATTATAGACAAAACGGAAAATTTGCACCTGTGTTGCATCTGGTTGTGCTGTAGTGTAATTAAATATGCACACACAAAAGTGAGAGAAATCACACGATAGTAAAAGAGGATGCGAAATGGTTGTAAATATACACCTATCAAATGCTTCTGGGCTAATCCATTTGCTGTGTCGTACATGCGCAATAAAAAAAAAGTGTGGGTATAGTTCATTTCTACTGTAACTGTCGGTGCAAGTGAAGATCCGTTTTACTTGCTCTGCACCTGCATTGTGGCTAGTCTGTACAAATAAGGGGTGGAGATATTTTATGCGGCCCCTGGGGAGTGTTGTGTGTGTGTGTGTGTGTGTGTGTGTGTGTGTGTGTGTGTGTGTGAGCGTATGTGCTTGCATGTGCAAGATAGAGTGTGTGCATGCATGCATGCATGCATGTGTGTGTGTTTGTGAGCGAGCATTTGGATGTGTATATATGTGTGCATGCATGTATGTGTGTATTTGTGCATGCTTGTATATGTGTATTTGTATATTTTTGCATGCATGTATGTGTGCATGTGCATATTTGTGCATGTGTGTATGTGTACAAAAATGTGGGGCATACATGGACAAAGAGCACTACTAGGAACAATTTCTACCTACAGTTTGCACTAGAATTAGTAAGAGGTCAAAATTATGCTGGTGCTTATGTAGATAACTTTTGCTGCAAAGCAGAAAATTGCAGGCTAATAAAGTATTCTCTATAAGCGCCAGCGTAAATTTGGTCTCTTACTGGTAGCGGCACACCTGGCGGTTGAAATTTTCCTTTGCCAAATTATAACAACATTGTGCTTCTTAACTTTATTAGAAAGTAGAACTAACCTTGCAGGACTAGCCAAGTGTTGATTGAACTTATTTTAGATTTTCTGGACATAGTAAACTTTGAACAGTTTTTTTCTTCCAAATGGGCAGTCAAATAACTAAATTGGAAGTTTTACCCAAACCAAGTTAACAGAGTTCCTGTTTGTTCCATAAATGTCAATCGTAACAATGCAAAATTGTAACTTGACTGACACAATGTAAATCAATGCAATTTCAAATTTAATGCAAACATATCACTGTTTTGTGACATTGAACAGCAGGAACGTGGCAGTAGTGTGCTACGTTGACAGTGATGTATTTAACATTCTAATCCCTATCCTTGCCCTTGCCATGGCCCCAAGGTAGGCAGTGCTCCGAATGTAGATTTCCTTACTTGCCCTTTCCAAGTGCAAGACACTGTGTGTGCCTATCATTATACCCTCCGTTCACTCTTACTTGAGTTCCGAATTAAACAAATAGTATATAATTGCACTTCACCAGCTTCTAATTGGCTCAATTTGTGCACCGCGCCGACATTATTTCCAACTGACAAAATTGTGTATAGTTGGCATCTTACAAATAAAAACAATATTGCATGAAGACATACAAAGGAGAAAATTACATAAAAACATGAAAAAAAATATTGGTTTCCTGTACAATTACAGTATATTTCAATATTTAATTGCAATTATCAAGCCATGACTAATGATTGCATTAGAAAATTCTGGTACTGACGTAACGAAAATTTGGTACCTACTATGCAAGAAAAATAAATGAGTGATAAAAAACATTGGCAGTAGCCACAACGTTGGTATATTATTGTCTTAAAATATGCTGGAATATAAATTATATTAGTTTGTGATACTCTCATAACAGTCTGACTTATTTTTGTAGTGGTAATTATTATTGAACTAAACTTTTCGTATTTTCAGAAACAGGTATGAGAGTATCGTGCATCCCTAAATACTGACAAGTGTACTAAGAAACTCGTACGTTTAACAGTGTGTCAGTCGTTAAATAACTCGTAAAACAACTGTATGGACGTGTCGTTTCCTAACCATAATTGTAGTATCAAACGTATAGGGTCATAGATTGTGTTTGCAGGGTGTGTAAATACTATGCATTTGTTAATAAAACTTTCTTATTAGGGGATTGACTGGTAAATTTATACATCCATGACAGATAACAGAGACCTGTTTCTTGTGCAGGATCTTAGTGCACGGCGGTCGGCAGCCAATGAACATGTTTGTTTAAAATCTGCTTTGTTTATTCTAAAACTCAGGTAAGAGTGAACGGATAATGAAAGTAGTGTGCAGAGCATTCATACTTTATATTTTGATTTTTTTAAATAGAATTTTTCAAATTCATCTTGATTTATCAGATTCTGGAATGTCTGGCATTGTTCGTCGAGGTTCAGCTGTATTATTTTCAGTATTGTTTCCTCTCCACAAAATCTTGTCTCTTTTTCCGAGGAAAATATATCTTTTCTGTGAAAAAACTACTTTTTCTAATTTAAGGCATGCACAATCTTGTGGTAAAAAGCTATACAGATGAGTGTAAGGTGATCATCCTACTGCTTCATTAAACATCTACAGATTTTTTTGTTTGCTGCATCCATGTTGTGTATCTAAATAAAAAATTAATCCACATGGGTGGAAATTTATTATTTTGTGTCCATATTATCAATTTTGATGTTCTTTGTAATGTGTCGCTAGCTATGGATTTATCATTTTGAAGAGAACACAACTAAAAGATATACTGAAAAATTGCTATACTGGTCCACAGTAGTAATGATGAAATTGTAATTTTGCCATTATTATTTCAGTATTTTCAGTATCATTAGTCAATGTGTGTTGATGATGTAATTTGTTTAATTTTTTATGATTGTACATTTATCAAAATTGATTTTCCTTTGTAGAACAATAAAATGTTTTTTGTTAGACAATTATTCTAAAAAATTTTATACCCTACTTGTTACAAAATCACTTCATTCCATGATTCATGTTAGAATGACTGACTGCAGAAGTTCTACAAAATTTCTGGTGTGTGACAGTACCAATATTTCTGTCTCTTTGGGTATGCACATTCATGCATGTTGAGGTCATCTCAAACTTTTTTTACATATCACTACACATTCACTTACATGTAAACCATGTGATAAAACTACACAGAAAAACTCTATGTTCACGGCACATTCTCAGTGCAGAAAACCAGCCAACCATTTAATCTACTTATTGCTGGAAATGCAGTTGTAGCTAATCATTGATATTATTGGAAACACAGAAGTATTTTAAATGGAACAGTGACTCTCAGGGTTATGTGTAGTTGAATGAATAATTGCAGCCAGGAACCCAATTGCTCTCTTTCGTTACAAGATTATAGAAACATCATGAACGCAGCCCTTATTTTTATAAGAAATTGTACTGCCATAGTTTTAATTTACTTGTGTCTGATTTATCAATTGCTAAAAATTACAGTTGGAGATTCTCATGTTTGTTTGTAAAGTTACATATTGTATTTATATAAAAGCTATGTGCAAATACACTGTAAACCGATACCAGACAGCTTGAACGCTTTGGTGAGAATCCTGATTATGTTATCACGTCAAACCACCAGACCCTACACATAGACAAAGAAGGTGACCCGATGTTAACTCTTCTATATTCTATCCACTACATTTAATTGATTGCAGATGATTCGCTGCCAACATAAAATTTCTGGAAAAAATTTGTCAGTGGAGAACATATTTTCTTTGCATGGAGAAAGTAAATAATAGCGGTAAGATAAATACGTAAAAATTAAATAAATCATTAAAAATAATAAAGTACAATAATTATACAAAAATAATATCAAATAGGCCTATGTGTTAGTTTCACCTCATACCCCTAGGTTATTTTTCACAAGCTTACGCTTAGTATTTGCATAGAGCTGTCTGGTATTAGTCTGTAAGGTATTTGCTATGCGTCTTATCTTCTACATCGCTTAATTGTGTTACAGGTATATTGATTACACTTTTGCTACCTGTGGTCCGACATGCAGTTGTTGCCATGCCTGTGATCCACTCATAATTCCACAAAAAATACTGTAATTGTATTGCGTATTAAATTCTTATGACATCACTTAAAAGTTATATCAGACTAACACTGCAGGTAAAATAAACTAGAATATACACAGTGAATTTAATTTAAATTCAGCACACGGTTTGTGTGACTAGGTTTAGATAGCATTAATAACAGGGCTGTGCTAACAGTGAGTGAGAGAGGCAGCCCCCCTCCCTTTAAGTAAACCAAATTGGGGGGGGGGGGGGGAATTGTGTCTAATTGTATCTTAAGTAAACCTGAGGGAGCAAATTAAGTCTCTCACTTCCTGCCACATCTTTCTTTTTATACATTTTCCCATTTTCCCACATTTACCCTTCAGAAATGACGTTGGTTAATTTGTAATTTGTAGTAGAGAAAAATGTACATGATCGCACCCAAAGTGTCAAATTGTAAATTAAATTGCTGAAGTATTTTTTTATAGTAATTTGCCCCCACCACTCGTAGCAAAGTAGGTATGTTCCTGATTAATTCTCAATTTATCCCCATGTACCCCCTCCAAGGTATTGTGTAGAAGAAAGTTAATAGTATTGAACAATTTTTTTACATTATTATATTTTGTAGTATTATATTGAATTTTTATAACAGATTATGGATTATTTTAGCACATTTTTTATGTGATGAATTCAGGTAGTGTGTCTTTTCAACACTTAAGCATTTTTAGCTGCTGCTACAGTTAGATGCAGTGCTTAAAGACCACTGTCTGCCTTATTTACTGTACTGTACACTTAGCCATATGTCGCATATGCAATTTTTCTACAGTATAATATTAACGTGAGTTAAACTAAACCATTTTGTCGGACTTATGCTGTTGTGAGTGTGTGTTTTGTGGTGGTGTTCGCTTCGTTCAATTTTCTGAACACGAACGTTTGCAGTGGCCTATTTTCAAAGAAAGTTCTGTTTGCAATACTAGCCCATTGCAGGAATTGTTCAAAGATCACATTAAAATGAGTACTCATAGGTGCATGTATATTGTACATTCTTGGTTGCTGTATGTTATGTTGAGAATTGCCATGGAATTGTGCTATGTACAAAGTAAGATCCATATCTGAAATGCTTCATTACTTAGAGTAATATGTAACTTAACATGTTAGAGGTGAAAAACAAACACCTTTTGAATCTACGAAATAAAGAAAGATGAGATGTAAAGAATTTACATAAAACATTGAGATTGTAATCTTGCAAATTTTCTTAGAATGAATTTTTAAAAGTTTTAAGTTTTTATTTAAAAGTCATAAAGGTTATTTTTCTGATGTAACAAATCTTATTATATTGTTTGACTTCTTCAAAGAATCATTTATAATTCAGTTGTTGATTCCAATACAGTATGTAAATTGTGAATTTGTTTGAGTGATTCAGCCTCGGTGATATAACTCATGATAAGCTTGTGAAATGTACAGTGGTTGTTTGTTCAAGTGTGGTGCTAGGGGAAAGGTAGTTTTTGTTATTGCATTATGCAGTTGTACTGTATTTACAGTGATGGTGTACATTTTTCAGTAACTGTCGGATTCATATTATTGTATTAATGTTATGTAGGTGCTCATTATAATTTTGTATGTGTTGTCTGTATCATTGTAAACTTGTTTGTTTTGACAATTCCCAGCACACGTGTGTGTGTAAAGTGGAAGCTATAAATAAATAATGATGATCCAGTAACCTCACAGGGCATCTGTGCTGTTGATGGGAAGATCTTCAATATAATGCTAGCTATCGCTGAGATAGCTCAGGTTACGTGGGAAGCTTACTTGTCTGCAGCAGGAAATCAGTCTTAATTTTTCAAGAGATTTGTACAGCTGCTTTGAGTATTGGGTCTGGGTTGGTTTATTCTCAAGTAGGGAAAAAAACTGAACAAAGTTGTCTTGCCTACTTCATATATTCTGATAATACGAGCGTCGTTGAATAATTTCATTTTCTTCGCAGATGTCAAAGATATCACTTTGGTGGATGAAGAATGTGTTGATTATTACGCATCTAGTCAGCCTTCATCAGATGCAGAGGCATTGGCGAGTCATAAGTGTCCAGTGTGCGAGAGTGTTTTCCCTCAGCTCTTTCAGATGACAGACCATCTCTACAGCTCTCATAGCATGAGTATCAGTCTGCTCAAGTATTACTTGCTTAACAGGTAACCAAGTGTTGCTTCCAGTTGGATTTGTCTTGTGACGAATACAAAAATAAAACATAACATTGGACGTACTCATGTGTTTGTGGAAATGGGAAATATCCTCTTAGTAGTAGCACGTAAATATGTATTTATGTTTATGAATTTTTGTAAACTTTTATGGAAAAAATCTGCAAGCTGTGTGTGAACAGGTTATTTTTTTAAATTGGAAGTTCAGGAGGGTTAATTAATAGGTGACTTCAAAGTAAACAAAAATTGTTAGCGTCACCTTCCATGATTAATGTTGACACAATTTTTCAAATACTTCAAAAGTTAAACGAAAACCCACACCAAAGTGACGTACACCTTAAGGTGTTTAGTAATTATCAGTAAGTAATACTTTGGATGTAATTTTTTTCTGTTGCATTTATTTGATTGGAAGACATTTTTGTTATTGCTGCAAGTTTCCTGACCTGAATTTAAGACAATGATTTAAAAAATTGTACTAATGATGCCACCGGATGATAGAGCTAATTGTGATACAAATTTTTGAAGTGTGTATTTGTAGATTGCTCCAAGTGCTACTCTTGAGACTTACTAAAATTATTACAAACTTTAAAAGAAATGTAGATAAACTGTCAATTAAGGTTTTTTAAATTAAGTCTTTGGTGCAAAGATTTTCAAATAATTTATAGCAGTTTTGTAAGTAATTTTATTTGTTTATGTATATATTTTAACTTTTTTTTTTAAATTTTGTATTTACATTTAGTTTTACGACTTTTTTAGCAACTTTTCACATTTTTTATATTATTGTGTTTGTAATTAAAATATTTTGAAGGCGTTTGGTTGGTAGGGAAGGACTGTGTGCTTCACTGAGCCCTTTTGTACTTAGAATAATATTATGTCTCTTATAATAGATTGTTATATGCAATACAGGCAGGCGCCAAGTTACGTAAGGCGCAACCTACGTAAATTTGCAGTTACACGACTTTCTGCCAGTGTTGCGCCGACATGATGAAGTGAGGGATTAGATGGTGACTAACAAAACAGCTTGTGTGGCACATTTGTGACGCTTGCTGTGTCTATATCTTCTCCGCGTTTTGTTGTTCACAGCAACTGCAGACAGCAGTATCGCTTTTATTGTGCATGCTTCTGCAGACAAGCCACGTGCAGCGTTATCAAGTCTCTGCCAGGCCGGCTCAGCCCGTGTGCACATTGTTGCCCTGTTGTCACATGCACAAAACTAATAATTTTCGTTAACATTGTGTGTTTAAGAGGGTGTTTACAGGATATTGTACTGTATATACATTTTATTTATTGCATTTAGGTTCTATTAATAGACTTGTTGATTGTAAAACATTACACTTTAAAAAATATTAGTTTCTTTTGAAGTTGCATTAAAGTACTGGACAGTACATACAATCGACTTACGTAAAAATCACGTTTCTAACGGAGTAAAGAATATAACCCTTACGTAATTTGGTGCCCTACTGTATAATAGTTTAATAGATTACATTTATGTTCAGTGGTAAGTTGCTTGCCATTTAATTGTTATTTTTAGTGAGTTTTAAATTATGAAATTGTTAGCTATATGCTGTACAGTATATCTTTATTACCTGTTACTTTAATTGGTATGTATGTCCTCGCTTATAATTTATTATTGTTCAGTTGGTGTGTTGTGTATAGTTTATTATAATTTATATGGTTTTCCAGTGTTATGTATACATATATATGTTTCATGTTGTATAGTATATTTTAATCACAGTTTTATTCTGTGTGTTGTATGTATAATAATTTTGTCTTATTTTTCTTATTTTATGATATTGCGGAACTGCATTTGGCTTACCACTGACATGATAATAATACCTGCAATAAATTTCGCAGTGAATAGTAAACCATATTCATAGACACTGTTTTTGTTCTTGAATACTGAAATTTGTGTTGCTTCAAAGTTGTTTGTGTGTTCTTTAATGTTACTTGTTTTTGTTTATTAAAGCTAATGTCACAAAATTATTTGTGTGCTTTCCACTGTTTTACTTGGAAGTTTCACTAATTTTTTCATTTTGGGTGCATTGTTTTTTTTTTCTGTGTTACGTATGAAAATTATTTAGAATTCTTATAGTTTTGTTTTGTCTGTGTTACTCTGGGTGAGATAATTGTTTGTGTTTCGTCATTGCAGCTGACTGAATTCTTCTGGGATTCTCTTTTTGTGGTTTTGTTTCTTCATTAGTACTTACTTGATCATAAATTTTACTGTCCTGTTGTTCTGATTCTTTTTGTGTGATTGCATATAGCACAAGTTTTTATTACCAAAAATCATAGACTTATATAGGTTAATTGCAACATATATTTAAAGAACTCTTTGTGTTATTACTGTAGGTTCCTAAGAATTTCTCTAGTGAAGTTGCAATCAGCTAAAAACTTTGAAAATTTAAAGATTCTGGAGCTTTGCTATGTCACCACATATGGTACACAGTTTGAGGAAACGATCCCAATGCCTACATGACATATGTTTATACAAATACAGTGAAGAATCTTTACATGTTCATCAACAAACTTCCAGTTTCCAGTTCCCTTGATTATGTTTATTCCGGGAGGGTGAAAATGTAATTTTTTCCCTCCCGTACTTCAGTACTACTTTTAGCAGTGTCAACCAGGCCCAAATGCTGCAAAAAAATTACTACTAACTTAAAAACATTTGTATTTATATGCTAACATTTTTCTTACTGACTGTATCATTATACTATCAAAGTAACAATGCAACTCAATATCTTACCCTACAGACTTCAAAATTTCACTGATTCGTTTGTGGAGATGTTCGATTTTGAACTTCTGTACATGTGAGTTACCTTCGTCTTGTAGCTATGTTTGCAATTGGATTGTGGTTTATTAAACTCATCATTAAGGATTCTGAGCAAACCTGCATGAAAATGCTCAGTTGCTTCCTTGGTACCTTGTTATTTGTACAGCAACCCATTCACTGGAGCAGCAGACATGAACAAATGTAACTGAGGACAGTGCGTACACCAGACTGTGAAGTCGACCAGCAGGTTGTTGAACCTGCAACATTTCTGGTTTCTCTAAATATAATATAATCTGTACACTGCGTGCTTTACACTCAACAGTTCACAAGTGAATTTGAATGTCAGCAAGCTGACACCTCACATAATATGCAGTCTGTAATCATCCTGTATCACCTTCAGGAGTGGGGCGGGAGCAGATAGAAGACGTTGGAAGATACTCTCCAGTATCCCACGGTGCCACTGCGCCAAGCATTGTCATTTGTCGGACCTGCTTTCATACTTATTTCCAAGGAAAGATAATTCCCGCAATACAAACAATGTCTTCAAGTATGTTAACAAGGGTCAGAGCTGCTTGGTAACAGTCCATTGGTCATTTTTGCTTTAACGTACAAACATAGCTATGCAAACCACATTGTTTTGCTATGCATACTTAAATATTTCATAAAATTAGTGTAATTTAAATACATATGTTTTAATTATGGAAATTCCGAGTATGTTTTTTTAACATCAAGAATTTCGTGTTCTGTGAGCTATTAATGAGTGAATAACGAGAACTCCAATTTGACTCATGAGTACACATTCCTCGCCTCAAGTCCCGAGATTAAGGGATTTTATTTATTGATGAACTGTTTAAGGTAGACATTAGTTAAATAACTGATATTTCACTAGGGATTAGTCAGTTTGACACAGTGACAATTAAGAGTCAGAAGCAAATTCATATTTGTCACTACCAACGTAACGATAATTTCCATTTCATGTCTCGCAACTGATGTAGTTGAGTGTATGTGCAAAAGCAGACATTTGCCACATCAGTTAGTGTTTCATTTTACTATTGTTAATTAAGTGATTCTTTCCGTAGCTTCCTGCCCAAATTTACAATTGTCTTAGGGGAGTACGCAAGGGAGGACTCGCTTGCTATCACGCACCTCCTTTACTATTTTACTGGTCTTAAAACATTTGGCAATCAACCTCATATCATGTGCACTTTCTTCTGTGACACTTGTACACTGTGTGTTAGTGCTGTATTTGTTTCATTAGTTGGTAAATAGTATGATACAAACTGTGTTTTGCTTAGTGTTGTGCGTTGTAAGTGGAACACATTTCTTTATCAGGGCCAGGTTCCTCTAAGCATCACATTTGTGTGTGAACTCACAGCCTTCTGTTGAGACTACTTGTGATATCTAGTACATATCTCAGTATTTTCTTTTGCATCATCATATGGTATGCTGCAGGTGCTGCTGTTCAGTACGACCACAACCTGGTATAGATGTGGGCTATCAGAGAAAACTGCCACAGTATTATTTGTTCACCCGTGTATTTTATCAGCACATGTTTGTAATGATTTATAGGTACATTTATGTATTTCAGACTGTCACGGCTGGCGTACCATTAACTTAGTGTGAAGTGTGTGTGGCAAACAGTTTTCAACAAGACCGGTCCTCTCTAAGCACATAGCCATCCACAAAGGACAGACGGAGTTCCCAATATGCCACTAGGTTCTCAACAGAGTGAAACACATGAGATGTCACATGACCATAACCCATCAACGACCTTTCTAAGAACCCTTCATCAAGTGTAGAATCAGCCATATATGGTGGTCTTGACTCCATACTGTTTATTTTTATTGTTGCCTTTTAATTTGCAATAGCAACTTTGTATCATTTTGAGTCACAGTTATCATACCATTAACTTTCTGTGGGTTACATTGGTGCAATGCCTAGAACTGAATGATCATAATCTTTGTACATAGTCTAATATAAAAATAAAATGTGGAAAAAAAGTTAATTACTGTGTATTGCAATTTATAATACAGTACATTAATATTATTGTTAAATTTTGAATGAAAATGTACATACTACTTGAAATATATCTAAACTGTCTTGTTTAAAAGCCCTGTGTTGATAAAACTTTGTAGGTATCATTAAACATAGCTTCTCTATTCATATGGTGTTTATGAAAAGTATTTGAAGTCTTCACTAGATTCAGTACTGTAAAATATAATTTAAAAGACTCCTCATGCAGGTACTCATTTAAATGTAACTTTTAGTAGTTGTACAGATGTAAAATGAAGACAGTACATAGCATAAAGTTACAGTCTCCATATCATAGTCGATCAAAAACTTAATACTGTCCCAAATATTCCGTGTGGGGAAAAATTGAACTATAGTTTAATTTTTTTTAAATATCATAATTGCGCAGCTGTTACGAAAACTCTACCTTAAATATAAAAAAAAAATCAATTTAAATTATAGCATAAAATGGAGTCTTGGTGAGAAGTGAGAGAGTTTTGCAGCCGTTTAACAACTAGGTCTTAAGAGCTTGTGTGGGTGAAGTGAGGTGAAGGGACAACACAACGTTCATGCCGAAGTCAGGATTTGAACCCAGGAACTCTCGCACTGTAAACCGGTACCTAACCAGCTGTGCTACAGAGGTTGGCAAAATGGAGTTCTCAGATATTCACCATTCCTTTGATTCTGGAATAGATAATGTGCTTAGCTGTACTGATATCCAATCAAGATTGAAGTAGTTGAATGATGTTAAGTCTCTTGACATTACACAACCTTTAGAGAAATAATTAGTAAGTAATATTGTTATGAAATATTGGTAGTTAATATTTGTATTTCACATACATCTTTGTGCATATACCGGGTGTATCATCAGAGCCTGCCTATTGAGAAGTTATGCAACCTGGCAGTACTACTGCAAACTGAAAACACTAGACTCATCTGAAGTGCTGCCGTTACCACCGAATGACGACGTAAGGGTCTAATGTTTGAGCTATGAGCTGTAGCACTTCCGGGTTACATAACTTCTGCAATTCGTAGATAAACTGTTGAATATTCTAGCAGAACAGTACTATCTTTTTTCTTCTCCATGTTTCTTTTTCCACTTATGTGATACGACTAGCTAGCAGGGTGTGTGGCCGTGGTGAACTTGTAACATTGCAGTTATATGATATATTTTGAAGGTAGTAATTTTTATATTTCTTTTCTAAATTTTTTGTACAGTTATCTAAATCAGGATTGTAAGTTTTGGATAGTATTTTAGCTTTTTTAGGATTTTTTAGATTTGTTTTTAGAAAGTAGTGCGTCTAGAATATTCTAAATGTTTTAGTAGCTTCTAGAATGTTCGAGAAGGTTTTAGGATCACCTGGCTCATATATGTAGATATATATAAAAGAATGGGCCAAGACTAGATGGCATGACTCTGCCGGTCTGTGGGAAAAGTCTCCGGTAATTCTTGGCCCTGGCAGTTTAAGCCCAGCTGCCGTCGAGACAAGTTATGGAAAGAACTCGCATATTAGAGGACAAGCGTGCCAACATAGCCTACTCCAGCTGCACCTGTGGTCAAACTCTTTTCATCTTTTCGGAATATCTACGTTTCCTCCAAACCATGCTGTTGGGTATTCTCACATCAGAACACTGAGATATATTACTGTAGAACATACTACTAATAATCACATAACTAGGTTTTGTATGAGTTTAAATAAATAAACTTCAAAAAGTACATGATGTTGTCATATAAGTTTCCATTTCCTGTATTCACTCATTGTAAATTGTTCTCAATGTAAGAAATATTTTTGTAATGATCATCACATGAAAATCCCACCTTCACCTGTTCCTTCCATCTCTTCCTCGATCTTCCCGTAGGTCTTCTTTCACTGTACTTAATTTTCAGCATTTTCCTCCTCAACCTCTCGCTGCTCAATTTGTTTAAATGCCCATACTGCCTCCTTTGTGCTTTCTCGACATTATCTGGGATTCTCTAGATTTGAACTGTTTCTTGTACCACTTCCCGTACCGTAAATATACATTTGTATTCAGAGATGAGGAGTCTGGATCTGTAAGTAGATGTTGCAGTCAGTCAAATCATACAAAAGCCTTAGGTAACTGTTGACACGAGTCCAGCAGTACTTAAAACAGGAAATGCGCTCTTTCTGTTTCAGTACAGTTTAACTATCTGTTTGACAAATAGGTATTGTTATTTGGTAATATCCCAGTACTTGTTTCTGACAGGTGTAACAGAACTCAGTGTGTCATTCTTTACCTCGTAAAAATAACCTTCAATTCAGTGGCAAAATGTATGACTTTTTACGTGCACAATGTGGCAACACTGCACGGAGAAAGTCCCTTCGTCGAGTAAACTTAGAATCATGTTAATCCGTTAAAATGAGACCTACATGAATGGAGTAGTGCGGACCGGCAAGCGTGAAGACGCATCTGGTGCCAGACATCACTGTACCATCTTCTCGGGGAAGAAAGCCACAAATAGCTGGGCCCGCTGCGTCACATGTGCCACTTTTATCCGGATTCTATTCACAGTTGTTTACTGTCCCACACTTCCTGCTGATGCAAAAAGCTGATAGCGTGTTGGCTTTGGTTTTTTTTTATTTGCACGTCTCTGTCTCTCCCTTAGCGCCCCCTCCCCCCACAATGCTTCCTGCTGATGTGGAAAGGCTGAGATCGTGTCTGCTTTTTTTTTTCCTGCGCTACACTCTGTTAGCTTGGATGTGTGAAAAGCAGCTACCTGCTTTGTAAATGATACCACAAACTTTTATAAGGTGAGAAAGCAAACTTACATCCTGCCGTGCTGTTTTCTTTCTTTCTTGTTTTCATCAACTTTAATTTGTAACACACAATCGCCTATTGGAAAGAAGGGATGGTAGAAAGTGCGGGCAGAATTCTATTTTTAGAGCAACATGTGTGTGCTTGCTTATGAATAAGATAGGTGAGGTGTCAAGGGGCAAGAACTTAACATGACTAGAGATGGAAGGGGGAGGGTGAGGTAGGAGGTTGTAGAGTTAAAAAAAAAAAAACAGATTAAAGTACTGCTTTACATGGGCACAGTCACAAGCACATTTCACAGGATCTCTCAATGAATACCTCTACAATACTCATTAAATAGATACTGTATCATTTTTTTAAGGAATTTAATGTGTTGTATGGTACTGTGCTTTTTGATTGTAGGTAGTATGTAATCATGAAATACGTTTATTATGGGATAACATTTTTCCCCACACATAATTTAGTTGCGTGTTACATGAAATTGTAAATTTAATTTCCCAATGTAACAAGCTATACATTTGGTATTACTCTAAATTTTTGACATCAATTTAAATGAATTACTTAAGTGGCAACTGTTTGTTGTAATTTTGATCTGATTATTTTATTCCAACAAGCAGGGTTAGAGTATGCAAAATATATTGTTTGTATTGTGTAAACTACTGAATCTGTGTTTCCTGAGGTAAACATTTTTTACACAAATATTTTATTCGTGTAGTAGGCCTACATTAAGTTAGTACATTTAATTTGTTGAATGAGAGAAGCCATAAGTTAGTTATTACTGTAAATTTCTTACTATCAAAATGTAAGAGTTGTAACTTTCAGTTCTAATTTTTATTTTATTACTGGCATACTTAATATACTTACAAAAATAGAGCACACAAAGTATGTTGCTAGTGTGTTTACTATGTAATCAGTATTTTCTGAGGCATGAATTTTTCATGCAAATATTACAAATCGACGAAGTATTTTGGACATATGTAATTGCTGAAAATGGTTTGGCACACAAAACCGGATAATACATGCAGAAAAACAAAAGGATGCTTTTGGTTCTTTACTTTTCTGTTTGTCTGCATGTATTGTCTGGTTTTCTTTGACACACAATTTGCTGCAGTGGCATATATCCATAATTCTTATTTGATTTTTAACTTGCCCCATTGCAAGAATTGTTTAAAAACAACACAAGTGTTATATTAGTAGTCAGTGGCGAATATTTCATGGAACCAAGGGAACCATTGGTTACCTTCTTCGATGTAGAGGAAATAATTGTGAGTTGTCTAGTAAATTATGGTATTGTTAAATGTATATCAACGTTATTTAAAGAAATTTTGTATCTGTAGCGATGGTGCATTCCCGTTCTGTTTCCTGGCGTTGGCCTTTTTTTCTTCATGCCTGCTCTGTGCCATAGCCTCCCTCCATACCTCCTCGCTGCCACCCCTGCCTCCCGCCCCTCAATTTCCGAACGTTCTGCCAGCACTTCGGGCCCGCCACCCCTTCTGCCTTCGGGTATTTCCGTGCGCACTCGGGACGGCAGATGGCCAAAGACGAAGGTTAATTGCACGCTTGTTAGACGCGTACAGTTATCAGCTTTGCCTGTTCTTTGCTAGTTGGCCAAGGGAACCAAGGCAGTCTTCTGTGGGCGCTGGTGGGTAGAAGCGATGGAGGGGGCTTCAGGAGGGGTGCAGCAGGAAGAGGGGATGGTAGCGAGCAGCTCGGTGGAGGGAGCAGACAAAAGCAGAGATTTTCAAACTTGTAACTGCGTGGTAGAAGAACTGCTCACTTCTTCTTTCAGCGGTAACACAGTTGAACAAAAAAGAGTGATAATCTTGCATGGCAGGCCGACTCCAGACATGTATATTGCAACAAACGCGAAGTCAAGTGGTGTGCAGTGAAAAAGGCATTTTAAAACAAATTTTTACAACTCCCACAAATGGCTTACAGGGTGTAAACAAAAATTAAAATTATTTTGTTGGCCGTGCTTACTGTTGACATCAGAGAAAGGAGTGTGGAATAAAAGTGAATTTAGCTACATGAGTAATTTTCATAAAGCCACTCACAGACACAAACTGTCACAAACACATTTGTCTGGTGTATGTAAACTAAAGATGTTTGGGTTCAGGCGGGTTGATTTTGACTCAAACGAGCAGCTTTGTGCGGATGTTCGTAAACATAGCGAAATTGTAGACAGAAAAAGGGATGTTTTGAAACGTCTTATAGATGTGACTGTGTTTCTTGGGCAACAAGAACCTGCGTTCCGTGGTCATGATGAAAGAGAGGACTCTTCTAACCGAGGTAATTATGTGGAACTGGTGAATCTTTTGAGCAGTTACAACTCAGTACTGTCCTCGCATTTGGAAACCTCTAAAGTTTTTACAGGTTTGTCCACTACTATACAAAAAGTGTTGTGGAGTTAATGTTGAGAGAAATTAAAGCGCAAATTAGGTCTACTCCTTTCGTGGCGATAATCTTGGATGAAAGTACAGATATTGCAAATATTTCACAGCTTTCTTCCGTTATGCGGTATGTGACGAATGAGGGAACCGTTGAAGAAAGATTTCTCGGTTTTACTAACGAAACTACCAACAGATCAGCAGAGTCACTGGCAGATCATGTTTTTAAATTAGTAGACGAATACACTTGTGGCAATAAACTGGTGTCGCAGACATATGATGGGGCTGCTATATTGTCCTGTCATTTAAATGGCCTGCAGAAGAGAGTCCGAGAGAAGTACAGCAGTGCTATATTCATACATTGCTGCGCACATAGACTTAACCTCGTACTTTCACAGTCGCTCAACAGTATTAGAGACTGCAAGATATTTATTAAAACGTTAAATGGATTCGCATAATTTTTTTCTCACTCTACGAAAATCACTCATGCTTTAGACTCTTTCATATGTAAACATTTTCCTAAAGTCTGCCCAACAAGGTGGAATTACAATTCCCGTTTGGTTCACACTGTTTTCGAAAACAAAACTGCACTAATATACAGTATCTATTTAACAGCATAACAGAAAATTCTGATGAATGGGACAGTGAAACATTTATTACATCTCGTGGTTTCTTAGCTGCACTAAAAAAGAGTTCAATTTTAATTTTCGAGTTATGTGTTTTTTCTGATAAATTTTCAATTACATATTCATTATTTCATATCATTCAGAGAAAAACATTTGACATTAGCTATTGCCTTCAAAAATTGAAAGAGACAGAATCAATTATTGCAAATAAGAGAGACTCTTTTAATATAATTTGGTCTGTAATGAAAGACAAGTCTCCATCTGAAATACAAAAGAAATCAGAGGAACTTAATCCAAAGAATAGTTACAGAAAATTGTATTTTGAAATAATAGACAACATATTGATGCAACTCTGTACTCGATTCGACTCACTAGAAAACTTGAAGTTTCTCGCTCTTTTGGACCCAAACAAAAACAAAGAAAATGCCAAAACTTTCCCCGAGGATGATTTTGCATCATTTAAATCATCTTACAGCAGTCACTTTGACATTCCTCATCTTAGGAGCGAATTAGTTGCAAAATTTAATTTGTCAGAGTTCAGGTCAAAATCAGTATTCAAGATAATGGAATTGCTGAAACAATCAGAATTAAATGCAGATGGCTTTCCTGAGTTGTACAAACTGTGTTCTTTTATAGCTACAAAACTGGCAACAAGTGCATCTGTTGAGCTCTCATTCTCTTCACTTAGAATCAAGACATATGTTAGAAACTCTCATAAACAAGATAGGCTGTCAAATCTTGGACTACTTTCAATTGAAAAAAATTTCCTCCTTGCTTTAAAACAAAATAAGTCTTTCGACAGTGATGTTATTGACATTTTTGTTCGTAAGGCAAGAAGAAGTGAACTGACATACTAGTAAGCACATAAACAAACTGAAATGTGATGGTGAGCTACATTTTTTTATTTAAGTTTTTTTTAAAGAAGTTACAAGTTTCATTGTTAAAATTTTGGCTGTGTTTACGGTAACATGGTTCTCGATTTGTATATTAAAATAAGCTAGTAGGAACTACAGACATTTTATAACTACTTTCTGTTCAGCTTACGATAATTGATATCTTGTAACTTCTTAATACAAACTTATCCATTGTTGTTTCATATTACGGTATTCTCTGTAAATAGTCATAGTTAATTGTGTAAATAATGTCAGTAGAGTGTAATAAATAATAAAGGTGTACATAATTAGATCCCTGAGAATATCACATATATTTTGCTTTTGAAATCGTAACAATTATCAAAACCATTTTTTAAATAAAACTTTGTATTTCACTGTTCAGAAGGCCTTAAAATCTACTTTTAAACCATGAAATTTTAAAATCTTTCTGGGGGAGAGCCCCCCGGACCCCACGCCACACTGGGGGGTATTCCATACCCCCCAGACCACCAGGAATCACCTCCACTTGGTTCTCCTACTTTCAAATTCACCCATCGCCACTGTTAGTAGTACATTAAACTTTTACTATGTGCAAAGTGCATTGAATTGGACAAAGATAAAATGGTTTCTTTTAAAAAGCATAAAAGTTTTGGTTAAGATGAAGTTATTAGGTCAGGGAAAATATTCAATTTGGGTTGAAAAAGTCAGGAGATTATATTCCTAACAGTTTTAGCCACCCTGATTAGTAGTAAGATAAGTGAGATATCTATGGAGTGCAAGAGGGGACTAACTACAGCGCTATGTTGCCACATTATGCAAATAAGTTGTCGTCATACATAATTTTGCCACTAACATTTTCATCTCCAATTTAGCCCATGATCTGCTTGGTGAGCTTTTATTACGTATTTGTACATACTGTATACTTGTGATACGTGTCATACATCTTCACATAGCTTTTTTTATCAAATCTTTTGGAATTTATTCTATTCCAACATACAGTTTAGATCCATTGGCTGAGTTACAATAGGCAATAAATTGTAAATTTATTTGCAATCTCTTTACGTCTCATGAATGGACCCCTCAAGTGAATTTCAGTGAGAACCTCCACACTACGTGCGTATAAAAAGAAATCAATGTGTGTTGGAATTTTTAAATTTGAAGTTGATTTGAGGTAACTACAGCTACTTAAAGTTCAAACTTTTAAAACTACCGCGGAAACGTGCAGTGACGTCACAAGCCATACTACACACGGGGCCTTGGCAAGCTAGCTGACTGCTGTCGCATTCCGGCGGAATGCCAGACTGCGCTTGGTCAATAAAAAACGATTTTTAAGTCTGTTACGGTGGTTTGTTTGGTTGTACGTATGTAGTTAATCATAAAATGTAACAAATGTTATATTTCAAAGGTATTCGAGTCGGAGGTTTTATAAAAGTTTAGTGTTACGCACATTGTTATACAGCACAAATCAGAGCAATATCCGGGCACTGTAGTATGCAATAATACATTAAATAAACCTGTTTACTGGCGCAAACAATTACTATATTTAATTATTTAATACCCATATATTTACTTTACTATAGAACCACACCAAGTTTCGGCCGCGATGGTGCAATGGTTACTCTCTGGGCTGATATTGGAAAACTTAAGTGAGTTCAATAATCTTTCGGGTTAGTATAATACTGTTTCCCAGATTTTGCATGGAACCGTTGATTCTTTATCCAAATTTAATATCTTGTATAATAAATAGTATTTTGTATTTCATTACGGATGTTAGGTTCATATGCAATACATAAATTTATACAGCAAAGAATACTTCTGGGATTTTGTGTGGTTTTGGTTTAGCATACCGCAAAAAAAAATGTTATTTATGTTGTACAACAGTGTATTATAAGCCTACTGCAGTACTATTTACCACTAATGACGTGTTCATTACGTAATATATGAAGTAACGAGTGATTGAACACACACAAAATAAACACATTTAGCCTAAATGCAAGCTTAACCATATATGACCTATTATTTTAATGTAGGTACACTATCCTACTATATCACATAAAAAATCGCTTTCACGATTTGCATTCAATTTAAATTGTTGTTTCTTCCACGCAAATATGCCATTTCAAACAGTGTATTAATATGGTTGCAAAAATAGAAAATAGATGGTTAAAAAAAAAATGTTTTTCTATCAAACGCTTGTAAAACTATCAAATATTATTATATCAAAAAATACATGAAATACGTGGGTTTTGAACCCGGATCATTAAAAATAGTAGCCAAGTACCGTAACAAATAATACTACACTTTACCCGTTGATTGCCATGCTAGCTTAAGCATTTATATGACCAGTGCTGGCCATTATGGCTTGTCACGTGGACTAATCAAAATATGTTTTCGGTTGCCTGCTGCTTCCCCGAACTTTGCTTGCTTCCCATTCCTAAACTATAATGTTTAGAAGAAAAATTATTTTTGTTATCTTAATATTTCTTCGTTGTTAACAATACGGCATACATTCCAACGTATATAAAATTTCATGCAAGGGGTCCATTGTAGAATTCATTGGGGAGGCTAAATATTTGTGATTGTTTGTAGTATAATAAGTTACGTTTTCAGTGTGTAGACAACACCAAATTTATGTAAAGGTTTGTTTATTTCAGGCTATCAAGACTGGAGTGTCGCATGCACTGTGTGTGGCAAACAGTTTTCAAAGAAACAATCTTTGGCTGCACATATGGCTGTCCACTTGGGACAGACGGAGTGCCCGATATGCCACAAAGTCCTCAGCAGAGTGGAGCACATGAAGCGTCACATGATTATAACTCATCAAATATATTCCTAGCTTCACTTTTTCTACCTGAAATCACATTCAGTGTGGAATACTGTTGTTGGCTTGGTAGATTTTGTGTATTGGTGTTTTTTTTCCTTTCATAATGTTTACGCTTTTGTTGTTTGAAAGGGAAAGAGAATGTAATCTTATGTCAAAATCACACAGTTACTGTTCTTTTGTTTACTATTAATAAAAACCAAGGCACTTGCAGAAGTAAAAAAAATGTGACTTATTTCCATAAGAATAAGTATAAAATATGCACAAAAAACGTTGATGTATTTTTGTAATTTTTAATGGTAAGGATATTTTCATATGTTATGTATTATGTTTATGAATTTGTCTAAATAAAGTTTGCCAACCCTTTTTAAATATTAATCATTTGTTTCATTATCTAATGTTTTATCACTTGGTTTATTATTTGTATTGTTCCTGTTACACAAAATTGATAAGAATATTGCTTTATAATTTAATATCTTAACCCTTCACAAAAAAATCATTTTTATGAAGAAATGAGTACTGGTACCAAGCTTTTTCTAGTCATTGTCCTTAAGAGACATATATAACTTGTGTGGTGTATAAACTGTGCTGCAGCATGTCAAGTTTGTCTTCATGTGACACTTTTACATATGTCTCAATATGTTTATCTACAAAAGGAACACAAATTTTAAGCTATGATTTTGTAATTTTAATAAATGTAGCACAATTGATTTAATCATGATTTTGGAGCCTCTTAAGGTTTCAATCTGAAAGGACCTAAATTTTTGCAATTTGCAGTAATATGGTTTGTGTCGACAGGTATATGCAAAAACTCAATAAAATTTGGAAGTTTTTTGTTACAGGCAGTTGATTTCCAACAAAACATATTTATCTTCTTACCAGTGAACTTGATATTACATGGTTTTATGTTTAACGAAAATTTTTATTGAGCTTTAAAGACAACATTTAATTTCTCACCTCATTCCACAGAGGCAGAGGGAAGGGTGTTTCATTATTATGCACAAATAAAATTCTAGTATCACAATTTTAGGTTCATATAAAGTCATCTTAGGTGAATATGCTGTTTACCAGTTTAATGTAACACATGTAGAGGTGAAGCGAGTCTCGTTAGGTGTGTTAGGGTGGCGTTATCGCTCCTCTGTTTCCACACCTCAATCATGGAAAATTACATCTGAAATGTGTTATTCTTAGCAGTGAAAATTGAAAACTAATGTTAAAAAAAAGTTGTACAATTTTTTTATCTTCTTCCTTTTATTATGAACTATAGTGTGAAAGCAATGTGTAAAACATTTTTTGACTTCATTTTAAATTTCTAAGACAGCTCCAGTCTTGTTTTATCATCTGTATTTTATTTTATATGGTTTCTGACATCATATACATGATCTTTTCTCTTAGTTTTCCCCTCGTGACTAGGAACATGTGGCTTGTACCTCTGTAGGTACTTGCTATAGTTAGTAGCTGCATTTGTCCTCTTGATCAAAGACTATAGTTTCACTGGGACATGAAAGTTATTTATTATAAAATTCTGTTATTGTTTCCAGTACAACATTCATAATTTTTACTGCAGCTTAATCTATTATTTAATCTTTAGTTGGAATGTTATATTTCTCGGGACATTTGTTAAGTTTGCCATATTAGTTGTTTGCATTTGAGATGATTGATTGAAGAGATTTTGGTCAGCACTTAATATCTTGGTCTTTAGTGCTGGTGAGAAGTGACATGATGTGAGCATGGAGCAGTGCTGGAATGTATGGCTGGAGGAAATGAGAGATCTGGAGAAAATTCCTCCGACAAGCAGCATCATCTGGCACTTTTCCCCACGTAGGAAATTCTCCGACCCCATCAGGAATTGAACCTATATCACCTCGGTGGAAGGTGAATGTTCTAACCACTGCGCCAACAATTTGTGACGAGAGCAACAGGGTGTTAGGATTTCGAAGCTTTACAAACTATTTTCGACCTGGGCCCTTGTAGGCAGTAAACACGGGCCAAATGGAGTAAATCATTTCTAGTTGATGTTTTCATAATTTGTGTATAAACCCTACATGTATTTTTTATTTGAAGACAACTAATATTTGTTATGTTTCGTGAAAGGTTTGAAAAACTTTTTTGTATTATTGCAGATTACGTGCAGTACCAAACCTACCTGATGCAAGCCAAAGAACGTGGAGAAGAAGTTATAGACGAGTGGAATCACGAGACATCTCGCTATGTGTGCCACGAATGTGGTGCAGTGTACAAGAGTTACCTCAACTTAGTGCAGCACAAGAACAACCACCCAGAGATGACACCTTGTAAAGTGTGTGGCATGATGCTACTGCGCAGGGCCCTGCTCGGCCGCCATATGTTGCACATACACGGAGTCACACTCATAGATTAGATTGACTACATTTGCAAGTTCAACACTGAGCAATATATGTATGTGTACAACATTTATTGGTAGAAGTGCTGCAGTCATTTGTATTCAAATGTGAAATGAAATAATTTGCTATTTGAATGTGTTGGCCAGTGCATTGGTGTGTTTAAAATTACAAAAAAATTGTAATATAGTACAATTTGACCATACTTGTTTCTGACAATGACTTGACTTGAAATGTTTAATTTTGGATCATGATGATGATTCATAACATAACATGATGTACAGTATGAACTAAAAAAAGTCCAGTGGATAATGTTTTTTCCACCTCTGTGTAATGTCATGTACGGCTAGTCTTCCAGTATTTTTTTTTCAGCGTAAATGAAATGAAATTCTAATAATTAAGATGTATTTAAAATACATGCATATTGTTACAATTAGCCATTCACTATGTACAATGAGTTTACAAGTAGTTTACATAATTTTGCAAACTTTCAAATCAACATATGAATACAAAATTAGATAAACAAAAAGGTAATGTTTTTAAAAAGTTTCAAAACAAAGCATAATATGTTGGTAAACTGAAGTTCGCAGTCATTGTATGAGAATAAAGCAGCATGCTGGTTGATTGTAGATATGGTACAGTATGCTTGTTCTGTAGGCTGTCCACAAGAAAGTGAGCACTTATGAAACGTGTCTTGCCGAGAATAATTATAAAAACATATTATATTATAGTCTTGAATGTTAACTCTTATGTAATGTGAAATTTATACTCTGTGTTTATTACATACTACTGTCAACTCCCAATTTAACAACTCTTCACGGTTCCCAGGAATAGGGTCGTTATTTCGGAGCATCCAGCATAAAAGTGCCTTATTTGGAAAGAGCCTGTTCCACGTGGGAGTGAATATATACAATAAACTGCCCAAAAAAGTGGCTTCTGAAAAAAATTATAAATAAAAGTTTCGTAAAAACTGTACATAACATGCTGGATGAACAGGTATTTTATAACATAGAGGAAATATATGAATTTCTTACCCTTGTGAAGTAACAATTGTAAATTGCTGTATTGTCTTAAAAGGTGCTACTTGGTAAATAGGCCATGTGGAATTTCATTGTATATATTTAATTTGGTAGTAGGTACTTGCTTAAGTGGACTTTTGTTTAGTGTAACTAACATATTTCTCAGATGATTTTTCCTTCCTTCCTTAATCTTCATTCATTGGCTTGTCAGAATTAATTGTCAACTTGTTGTCTTGCAAACCAATCAGAAAGTGTATAAATTTTATTGCATTGTGTTTTAATGGTTTTCATTATTAGTGAC